>ML258661.1:4177-65825 GCA_005239495.1 Nicotiana undulata | reverse complement strand
TTACTTGCTTTACTTACTTGTTCTCTATATCTGTTACTTTGCAAACCTCAGTAGGGCCTCTACATGACTTCGTCACTACTTGACTGGGGTTAGGCTTGGCACTTACCGGGTACCGAATGTGGAGTACTCACGCGCTTCTGCGCATGTTTTCCCCAAGTGCAGATCCAGGTCCTAGTATGCGGTATCTCAGCTAGCCATCAGCAGCACTATCAAGAGACTCAAGGTATCATCTGCAGCGTCCACATATCTCTGAGTCCCCTTCCTATCTTGAAGTTGTAGTATTTGTAGATGAAACTATACGGTCTTTTCTTTTCCAGTTGTACATATTGAGCAGTAGAGTAGCTTGTGATGTATGGTGATATTTCGGGTTCTGGGTAAAGTAACTGTGAATGCCGAGCGGCGTCGACTTTATTATGATTTATTTCACTTACTGTTATTTTACTTGTTTTATATAAATTTCGCTTAAGTAATAGGCTTACCTAGTCGTCTAGACTAGGTGCCGTCACGAGACCCAGTCGAAGGGAGAATTGGGTCGTGACAGGCGAAGTATACCGATGGAGTTATCACAAGAACGGACGCAATTTATAGGGATGGATGAGTATATGGTTTACGGGAGCGGTTAGGTTTGATATGGTTGGGAGAACTGGAGCGAGAGCGCTCCTGCTAGGATAGCCGTCGCTTGCTGGGTTACCTGCAAATAAAACAATATAAGCGTATACCGTCGGACTATGAATGTTGTCTTCGGACGGTTAAGGATGACGTCCTTAGACCATGATGTCCTGGGCCATGAATTGTTGGATGAGAGATTCTCAGGCCATGAAATGACGTTCTCGGGACATGAAGATATTGCCTCCGAACAATGACGCCTTTGAATAATGATATGAAAAATTGAGCGATCCTCGGGCCATGAAGATGGTGCCTCCGAACGATGACACCTTTGGACATGTTGGCAATATTTCAGCCCATGGAAATGCAATAATATGATGCTGACAAGACATAGCTTAGTCTTGCGAGTTGCAGGCCAGAGCTTAGCCCGAAAGAAAAGTGAAGTAAATAATGCTTGAGAGACAGGGCTTAGTCTCGATGAAAAAGTAAATTGGAGGCAGAGTTTAGCCTCATGCAGGATGAAGGCAGAGTTTAGCCTTGTGCAAGTGGAGGTAGAGCTTAACCTCATACAAAATTGGGACAAAGTTTAGTCCCATGCAGGATGAAGTCAGAGCTTAGCCTTATGTAAGTGGAAGGCAGAAAGTTAGCCTTATGCAGATGGGGGTAGAGCTTAACCTCATGCAAAGTGGAAGGCAGAAAGCTATCCTTATGAAGATGAAGGCAGAAGGTAGCCTTATGCAGAGGGAGGTAGAAAGGTAGCCTTATGCAAGTGGAAGGCAGAAAGGTATCCTTAAGCAGAGGAAGGCAGAAAGGTAGCCTTATGCAAGTGGGAGGCAGAAAGTTAGCCTTATGCAGAGGAAGGCAGAAAGGTAGCCTTATGCAGATGGAGGTAGAGCTTAACCTCATGCAAAATGGAGACATAGCTTAGTCCTATACAAACGGAAGGCAGAAAGGTATCCTTATGCAAAGGAAGGCAGAAAGTTAGCCTTATGCGGAGATTTAACTAATAAATGACAGTAGAATTCCTTAGCTGGTAGCAGATTGCAGTATTGTGATTGTTGTGAGCATTGTGACTACGGAGCATTGGCTGTTTATGATGATAGTAAATGTCGGCAAGTGTAATGGTTTTCGAGGATTGTGACTTGGAACATGTTCGTTCTTTGTGTAGACAGTGAACTTTAGCATTTGCAGCTGTGCTGAAATTTGTGACTCCTCTGCGTGTTTATTCTTTGTGCCTGCATCCAAAGAAAAATCGTGAGTTCTGTCGAAGGGGAAGGTTGGTTCGTATCCCCGCTAGATCTGTTTGACTTGTACACTTGGTCTGATGATCTTGTTTATATCATCGGGGTAGCTGTTTTCGAGAATAAATATGCATGATGTTTGTAAAGATACAGACATATATTTTAAATTAGTTTAGATGAACAGACGACCGTGACACTGTTCAAGACATTGCAACCTCTACCGCTATGGAATTTTGAGGATCCTCCTCAAAATTCTGCCCCAGTTTGATGAGTTGACACTTCTGACAGTTGCGCATGCGATCGACTGAACTTGCTTTGGAATTTTGAGGGTCCTCCTCAAAATTCTACCCCAGTTTCCAATTGCGGGGAAAAATGAAATTTTAAAAAAATTTAATTGTGACCGAACCCATAGGGCTGCCTACGTATCCCCTCTTAAACGAGAATCAGGTGAGGCGTAGTTCAATTTACATCATTGATAAAAGCATAAAGGATTACACATAATAGCGTTTAACTGCATCTGAATTGATTGGCTTCGGCCAGACTCCTCCGTCCATTTTGGCAAGTATAAGTGCTCCTCCTGTCAACACTCGTTGAACCATATACAGACCTTTCCAAATGGGAGAAAATTTCCCTTTGGCTCCCTTTTGATGTGGAATGATTTTCTTCAACACCAGTTGCCCCGGTGCGAACTGTCTTGGTTTGACTCTTTTGTTGAAAGCTCTGGACATTCTATTCTGATAAAGTTGCCCATGACATACTGCATTTATCCTTTTCCCGTCTATGAGGGCTAATTGCTCGTAATGACTTTTTACCCATTTTGCATCGCTGAGCTCAGCTTCTTGTATGATCCTCAGGGAAGGAATTTCCACTTCGGCAAGAATGACAGCTTCGTACCATAAACCATCATGTAAGGGGTTGCCCCGGTTGATGTGCGGACGGTAGTGCGATATCCCAGTAAAGAAAATGATAACTTCTCATGCCACTGTTTGTGATTTTCTACCATCTTCCCCAATATCTTCTTGATGTTCTTATTGGCGACTTCCACAGCTCCATTCATCTGAGGTCTATATGCCATGGAATTCTTGTGGTTCATTTTGAATGTCTCGCACATGGATTTCATCAGATCACTATTGAGATTGGAGTCGTTGTCGGTGATGATTGACTTTGGAACTCCGAATCAACAAATAATACGGTCGCAGACAAAGTCTGCCACGACTTTCTCAGTCACTACTTTGTATGATGCTGCTTTGACTCATTTTGTGAAGTAATCAATAGCTACTAAAATGAACATGTGTCCATTTGAGGTTGTAGTCTCGATTGGTCCAATGACGTCCATGGCCCAGGTCATCCAGAAATAACCGGCTCTAAGTATCTTCTTTGCTAAGACAAAACCGTTCATATGTGAGCAACAGGTCCCAGCATGTATCTCCATCATTAGTTTGGATGCTTCCTTTGCATCAACACATCTTAATAATCCTAGGTCGGGAGTCCTCCTGTACAGGATTCCTCCACTGTGAAAGAAGTTATTGGACAGTCTCCAAAGCGTGCGTTTCTGAGTGTGATTTGCAAGCTCGGGGTACTCTCCCTTTGATAGATACTACTTGATATCGTGGAACCTCGGTTTTTTGTATGCTTCTTTTTCAACATGGGCACAGTAGGCCAGCTGGATATGGATCTTCACGGGAATGGGGTTAATGATGTTCTTATCTGGATGATGTATCATGGATGATAGCGTGGCCAATGCGTCGGCGAACTCGTTCTGAATTCTGGGGACGTGCCGAAATTATATCTTCGTGAACCTCTTTCTCAATTCCTACACATGGTGCAGATACGTCAGTATCTTGGAATTCTTAGTAGCCCATTCTCCTTGTACTTGGTGTATTAGCAGATCCGAATCACCAATTACTAGCAACTCCTAAACATTTATGTCAATGGCCATGTTGAGCCCTAAGATGCAGGCTTCATATTCTGCCATATTGTTGGTGGAGGGGAATCTAAGTTTAGCAGATATTGGATAATGTTTACCAGTTTCCGATATCGAGACATCTCCAATACCGAATCCTTTGAAATTTGCCTCTCCATCGAAGAACAGTCTCCAACCATCATAGGATTTTGCGATGTCTTCTCCTATGAATGATACCTCTTCATCGGGAAAATTCGTTTTCAGGGGTTCGTATTCTCCATCCACGGGATTCTCAGCAAGATGGTCTGCCAATGCTTGTCCCTTGACTGCATTCTGAGTCACATAGACAATGTCGAACACACTCAGCAGGATTTGCCACTTGGCCAGCTTGCCAGTGGGCATGTGTTTCTGAAAGATATATCTGAAGGGATCCATCCTAGATATGAGGTATGTCGTGTAGGCACAGAAGTAATGCCTCAGCTTTTGGGTTACCCGGTTAGAGCACAACAGGTACGTTCCAATAGAGAATATCGTGCCTCGTATGGAGTGAACTTCTTACTCAGATAATAAATGGTCTGCTCTTTCTCCCTGTCTCGTTGTGCTTCCCCAGAACACAGCCGAAAGTCCCATCTAATACTCCAAGGTAGAGTAGCAAAGGTTTACCTGGCTCAGGTGGTACCAAGACTGGCGGTGTTAAAGAGTACTCCTTAATTCTGTCGAAGGCCCTTTGACAATCCTCGGTCCATTTAGTTACAGCATCTTTCTTCGGCATCTTGAAGATCAATTCACATATGACCGTGTGGATTGAGCTATGAACCCGTTGATGTAGTTAAGGCGGCCTATGAAACTAAACACATCTTTCTTGTTCTTTGGTGTCTGTAACTCTTGGATGGCTTTGACCTTTGACGGATCCAATTCTATCCCTCGACGGCTGATGATGAACCCAAGAAATTTTCCAGCGGAAACCCCGAATGCACACTTCGTGGGGTTTATATTCAAGTTGTATTTATGCAACCTGTTGAAAAACTTCCTCAGACTTCTATGTGGTCGGTAGGTTTCTTGGACTTGATAATTACATCGTCCACATATACCTCGATCTCTTTATGTATCATATCATGAAAGATAGTGGTTATAGCTCTCATATAGGTGGCCCCAGTATTCTTTAGGCCGAATGGCATCATCTTGTAGCAGTAAACTCCCCATGGCGTAATGAAATCCGTTTTCTCAGCATCTTCCTCATCCATCCAAATCTGATGATAACCGGCAAAACAACCCACGAACGATTGAAGTTCATGCTTGGCACAATTGTCAATCAGGATGTGTATGTTTGGAAATGGGTAATCATCCTTCGGAATGGCCCAGTTGATATACCGGTAGTCGACACAGACTCTAACATTCCCATCCTTCTTCGGCACTGGCACGATGTTGGCCAACCAAGTCGGATATTCCACTACCCTGGGAACCTTGGCGTTGATTTTCTTGGTAACTTCCTCTTTGATTTTCAAGCTCATGTCGGGCTTGAACTTTCTGAGCTTCTGTTTTACTGGCGGACACATTGGATTGGTTGGAAGCTTGTGGGAAACAATGGATGTACTTAGACCAGCCATGTCATTGTACTACCATGCAAATATGTCTTCATATGCTTTCAAGAACTGTGTGTACTCCTCTTTCTCTGACGATGTTAAATGGATGTTGATGCGAGTTTCTTTAACATTGTCTGAATCTCCCAGGTTGATAATCTCAGTCTCATCCAGGTTGGACTTAGGTCTGTTCTCAAAATTCTCGATTTCTCTGATAACTTCATTAGGTATATCATCCTCTTCTTCTGAATCAATGTCCTTTTGTTGCATTGTTTTGTTGCATGTCACAATCATTGGTTCATCAAGAAGAGTAATAGTAATGGTGTATAGATAAAGTAATGAGAGAAAAATGATAGTAATAAATATTGATTCATAAAACGTAAAAGTTCTTTTGAAAAGTTGAACAAATGTTTTGAACATTGAAGATCTTATTGTAGGAATGGAAATGCGAAAAAGGAAATCGTTTAGCAAAAGAAAATAAACAATGCTTCTTCAGCCTTGCTACCCCGGGACTCGTCATGCCCTGGTTGTTCTGATAGTCCAGTTCTCAAGAGATTCTCCTCTACTCACGACCTGGATGGAAGGGCCTTCCTCCCCCTCCTCCTAAAAAATGACGCAACAGCCCATATCATCCTCCTCTAGGAGTAGATTCTTTAGTGCTTCCAGTGCCTCTTCTTCCTCTGACCCACATATAACGTCTGCCTGCTAAAAAGTTTGCTCTAGATGTGGTATTGGTTGCTCCAATGGGTAATAAGGATCACGCCATGGTGGCGACCAGTTCCTGAACTCTTCCTAGGTGTATTTGTATCCTAACCCAAAAGTAGAGCCATGGCGCTTGAGCTGTATTGTCTTGGAAATCCCTTGAAGATTCTTGCCGAGCCCTTTACCCGGCTCGTACCCTCTCCAGTTCATCATGCTTGATATCTTACTATCCTACCATTTGTCTTTGTCTATTGCGTTGACTCGTTCAATGTGGTGGTAGGTTTCTCCACCTAACCTTCTTCTTCCTTCAACCACCGAAATGGTCTGGCGACTGTAGATAGGATTGCTTCCATCGCTGTGGATGATTACTTCCTGGTGGTTCCATTCAAATTTCACTACATGATGTAGCGTCGATGCCACGGACCCAGCAGCATGTATCCATGGCCGTCCTAGTGCCATGTTATAGGACGCTGATATGTCTATCACCTGAAAATCAACCTCAAACCACGTAGGTCTCATTTGCAGACAAAGGTTGATTTTTCTTATGGTGGACCCCTGCGAACTGTCAAAAACATTCACATTTATCGACCCATCTCTTATTTCGTACAGCCCTTTGCCCAATTTCTTGAGCATTGTCAGTGGACAGATATTGAAACTGGATCCTCCATCGATCAGAATCCTGGTGATGAAGTAGTCCTCACATTGCACAGTGATGAGCAGTGCTTTGTTATGACCTAGCCCTTCAAGCGGTAGCTCGTCCTCATGGAAAGTGATCTTATGGCTCTCCAACACTTGGCCTACCATATTGGCCATTTACCCACTGCTGATGTTGTTTGGCACATATGCTTCGTTCAGCACTTTCATCAAAGCATTTGTGTGTGTTTCTGAATTTTGCTGCAATGTTATAATGGATATCTGAGCTGGGGTTTTGTTCAACTGATCAATGACAGAGTATTCTTTGGCCTGCACTTCCTCCAAAGGTCATTTGGGCCTGTCTCAATGATGGGTATCCTGTTGGAAGCCTGCTTGCTGGATTTGGCCAAGTGTTCAGGCGTATAGACCTTGTCGGTCCTTGTCATTCCCTGTGCAGCGGTAGCCTCTTCGATATTCACTTTGCCTTTCCTTATTACCTTGGCTACATAATCCCACGGTACAACATTAGTGTAGAAAGGTGGGGTGGTTGACGATGCCACTGTGATTGGTGCAGCTATCTTTACTTCGAACGGAATAGGTGCCTTAGTAGGTGGCATAACCGCAACCTTAAATGTTGCAGACGCATTTGCAGGTGGCATAACTTCGACCTCAAACAGCGCAGGTGCCTTTGCAGGTGGTGCTGCTTGAAACTCAAAAGGTACTGACGCAGCTATCTCATCATCTCTAGATGGATGAATCTGGACTATGATAGGGTTAAGAGTGACTACTGGATTCTTTGGGTCATCGCCCTCTATGATCAACACAATCGATCCCTCTGGATCCCAGTCTTCTTTTACCTCGATCATGTTGACGCCTCCATCCTTATGGTCTGGGAGTGGATTGTTGCGGACATTAAGAGTGGATTCCTTTGCTATGATGACCTTATTATCAATCAGAGACTGTATCTTGTCTTTCAGTGAGCGGCACTCATCAATCGTGTGTCCCTTCATGCCGGAATGGTATGCACATGTCTTATTTGGATTAACCTATTGAGAGGGATTCTATGGGGTTGCGGCAGAGATAGGAGTGACATAACCAGCGACTTTCATTCTCTCGTATAGATGGTCGATAGGTTCAGCAATGGCAGTGTATTGTTTAGGAGGTTTGCGATCAAAGTTGGGTCGAGGTCATGGGAAATTTTGGCAAGTAGGGGGTGATTGGTAGTGAGATGGTTGAGAGTTGTAGGTATGGTAATTAGAAGCAGGATAGGAATATCCTGGAGATTGCGGCTGGTAGGTAAGTGGGGAGATGACTGATATGTTGGTGGAGGTGCTGACTGGTATGTTGGTGCTGGCAGATATGGTGGTGTTGGCTGATATGTGAGCGAGGGTGTTTGGTAGGTTTGGTATTTCAAGGGTGATTTAGTCCTCTGTGCAACAATTACGGCTCCCAAATCTCTCTTCCTAGACACACCACCAGATTTCAGGGCCTTATTTGTAGCTTGTAAGGCTTCAAAGTTGGTGACAATTCCGCTCTTAATTCCTTCCTCAACTCTTTTTCCCTACTTGATAATATCAGAGAATTTGTGATTCTCAATTACCATCAACTGCTCATAATATTGTGGGTCTTGGGCTCGGACAAAGAACTTATTCTTTTATTCTTCATCTAAGGTAGGTCTGACCTTAGCTGCTTCAGATCTCCAACAAGTAGAATACTCGCGAAAAGTTTCCGTGGGCTTCTTCTTATGATTTTGAATGTAGAACACATCTAATACATTTTTTGTATAAAACCTGAACCGGTCCATGAAGTCTGACGCCATGCTCACCCAATTTGACCATTTCCTGGGGTCTTAGCTGATGTACCAAGATAGGGCATCCCCTGTTAAGCTCCTCATAAACAACTTCATGCGAATATTTTCATCTTTTCCTACTCCAACCAGTTTATCACAGTAGATCCTCATATGGACCCTCGGATCACCTGTACCGTCGAACATCTCGAACTTACGGGGTTCGTACCCCTCGGGTAGTTCGACGTCGGGATGTATGTAGAGATCTTCATAATTCAACCGTTCAACCACTTTGCTTCCTTCAACATCTTGAACTCGGCTAGTTAGCTTCTTGAGTTCATCAGCCAGATTCTTGATAAGCAAATCCTTTTCACTAGATTCAGGTGTGTATGATATGGGTTGGGTGGAGTGTTGTAGAGTCTCCACATAGATGGGGTTGTTGTGATGGCCTGGCGCCTAGGTGTAAAGGTGGTCATTTGTGGCTCAGGGACGAGTAGTTGAGTATTTATTGGAGTGTGGCAAGCATTGTATTGTGGTGGAAGAGTTTGGTTCTTTGGTGGAGTGGTGTGGTGATGAGTTGCGGGATGATTCTGTTTGTTTGGGTTATTTTGATAAGGTATGGGATTTTGGGTGTTAGGATGGTTGACATATGGCACACTAAGTGTGAAGGATAAGTTTGCCAAATTCCGGACCTGCTCAAGATCTCCTTGGAGCTTCACCAACCTTTGTTCTTGCTGTTACATAGCCTCGTTCTGAACTTGAATACCCTAGACGTCAGCGGCCTCTACCCGTTCAACTAGTGTTGTGTTGCTCAAATCTTCCATTTTTACTTTTCCTTTGCCTCTACCTTTGGGAGTACTAGGAGGAGGAGGGGGTGGAGGGCCCCTGGATCTTGTGTAGTATGATGATGATGCCAGAGTGCACGAACCAACCTTTGGGGAGGGGAATAATAAAAAGGAAAGAAAAAAACAAAAATAAAAGGTAGCCAAGTCAGTGAGGATTTTGAAAAAGTATTGGAGTATTTAAACACATAGTGCGAGAATATAAATCGTGTCCTAACTTGGGAGCCTCATTGTGCCCGAGGTAGGCCTAGCGACAAATTGATTTGGAGAACTTAAAATGCTAAAACACCTCATTTCATTAATGTGAAGACAGACGAATCCAAAACGACACTAAAATAATAAGCAAGAAATAAAGTCACTAATGGCCATGGGCCTTATTACATTGATAAAGAGGAAAATGAAAATCCTATTCTACTTGGTCCCAGAAGGACCCTCCCTATATTCGGCATCCTTGATTCCATCGATCAGGTTCCCCAGCTCGTGAAGTCCTAGCAGTAGGTATGCTCTTGCCAGATGTCCACCTTCATTTCCTTCGGCCTTTTGACAGTCTTCAACTCTCTTGATGATCTTACCCTCCAGCTCGACTATGCCTCGCTCCAAGTATTCTAGCTTACTGTTAGAACAGACGGCCATGTCTTTCCATTCTTTAATTAATATCTTGTTGGTTTTGTGTATCTCATGGTGCTCGTTCTTACATTCACGGACCCTCTTGCGCAACTGATTTACTTTAACTGAGCCTCGACCCTCTCATCTATGATTCTATGGCCTCGGTTTAACCCTGGCCTGACTAAACCATCTAGTTGTCTTCTAACCATCCTGAGTAGAAAGGTGCACAGCCTGTGTGATACCTGTCTGGTTCAATTGTGTTCTTTTCCATTATGATCTTGCAATGACACATATGCTGGGCTTGGCACTTGTAGGATATGTCATCATCCTGAAAGTCAGCTCGAAAATGGCTCATCTTGTCGACCCTTGGTACAATTTGCTTTCTGCGTGCTTGTCTCATAACCCGGAGAAGAATGTAAGGCTATATTCCTCTCAGCCCGATTAGCACCAAGTGTGGTGCATCCCTAGACCTGACGATGAATTCATTCGTTGGAAACCACTCGAACATCCACTGCACCCGCTCCTCAGTCATATTATCAAAGAACTCTACCCATTCCTTGGCAGTCTCTTGCTGGGCAAACCTGTCGGGAATGTATGTCATTCGCTTAGGGTGGTGGAAAGTGATATGATCATTCCATTCCCTTCGCGGAAACTCTTGCTAGTACTTGCCCTTTTGGAGATGTTCTAAGACCAGAGTTGTAGTAACAGGTTGCAACCTTCTAAGTGCTTAGCTCCTATTTGACACTGTTCTAAGGCTCTATAAATGTCCGAGATGATCATTGGGACGATGCTGAAAGTCTGCTCGCCAATTCCCTCCATCAATGTCTTGGTTACCATAGCTAACCTAGTGTGGATCCTTTCTTTATTTATTGGAAACATGATCAACTCCAAGAAGCAAACAATGAAGACAAATACCCTACGGTTAATATGTCCCAAAGACGTGATGGAGAATTCGTCATGGTAGGTACGGTATGACTTGTTGTGGTCGTACCTTTCGTACAAGTACTCAAAAGGGATGTACGACTTCCTCAGACATTCTAACTCTGCATTTTTCTTTAGACCCATCATTTTCAAGAAGCCTTTGCCTGTGCGGTTTTCAGGGACTAACAACCCAGGGGTTTCCCAGACTAACCCCGCCAGTCCTCCTATTTCCTCCAGCAATGGTGTTATTTCAATCTCCTCAAACGAAAGACGGCTCTTTCGCAATCCCAGAATAATGGCAACCTCGATTAACATGTTGTTGGGTTGAATGTCTAGGAGAGACGGTAAATTACGTAGGTATTTCTTGACAAGTTTCTTGTCACTAGAGTGAAGGTCCTCCCACCAATTCAAGAGCTTTGGGTGAATATTGCTAACCATGCCGAATCTAGGGACGTCGTGCCTCATATTTCTGCAAGATAAATACGATTAGGCCATAACCCTCACCAAACTCGACTATTTAACATTTATGATTAGCATACAAGCATTTAGTTCTCCAAATAAATGCACATAACGTGATGGCGTCCGTTGGGATTATGAAAAGCCGGTAGAATTTGGACAAAGTTGTCTTAAAGGTTATTGTGTGGACAATACATTAACCTAGCTAGGTTTGACCATGATGCATGCAACAGTATAATAGAGTAAGGTTTCTATGGGGTATTAGACTGGTACCCTTGAGCGGACAACTCAAGGGGGTAGGCACGGAACCTTCGACTGCACCGCTGATCGACTAGTTTTACCGCAAATAAGCCTTTCAAAATTTATGGTGATAAAAATAGGAAGGGCGCAACCACTCACCAAGCGTTGCTATAGTATTTGGTTTGGCACGAGTGGAGTATGATGTTGAGCATTATTATGCTATAAATAAACAGTAAAAACATGTAGTCATGTATTTGCACGTTGTGAAAGCAGTAAATACAACAATTATAATTTAAAAAGCGATTACAAAAAGGGAAACAAGGAAACATGTCAGTTTTGCCTTTGAGAAAAATTAAATACTTAGACGGAAATAAACAATTAATTGCACATAACGGAAGAGGGAAGAGGTGCAAATTCACAAGTGGTTTGAAATGGTAAAATCATACAAAATCCCCAGCAGAGTCGCCATGTTGTCGCGCCCCCCTTTTTCAACACCTCCTTTCGGATTAGTCGGGGTCTTGACATTACTGGGACAACTCGTTTCCTTTTGGGAAAGGGGTATGCAAAGAATCGAAGAGTCACCACCTAACGAATTAAGGTGTGTTAGGGAACCTACTAAGGGTCATTACAGACATCGATTTGGATAACCACAGATAGGGTAAGAGCTCGGAATTAGCCCAAGGGGAAGGTGTTAGGCACCTCTCAGAGTCCATAAATTTGGTTCCCGGTCAAACAACTTTGTTAATTTAAGCAAGTGGAAAATAGGCAATTAATGTTTAAACAAGCAAAGAGTTTTGAAAGATTCGCAGTCTTAGCACACATGTAAAAAGGTTTTGAAAAGATTTAATGTCTAAGTAAGGTTTTTGAAAGAGTTATAATCTAAACACATATACAAAGGATAGGGGAGGCCCTAGTTTGTTTATCCTGTATGATCACATCAGTACAATACCCGGTAATCACTCCTTATCAAATAGGAGCTACATGTGGTTTTAGCGCACCGGTCATCACATCCATATCTACCCTTCCCACCCTTTAGCGGTTATTAAGCGAGTGTTATTTGGCGACCTCTATACGTGTTGTTACTCGTCCCTTCTTAATGGCCTTGGAGGAGTTTAGGACCTCTACCTATGGGGCAGTTCTAGGAAGACCCTCAAGTTTAAAGGGAAAACTACTAAGGCGACAAGCAAAACATATAGGACTTCAGTAAATGAGGAGCAAGAAAAGGCAAATAAAGGCTCAGTTTTCCCTCCACAAGTAATGCATGTAAACATCACGAATCAAACACAAGTAAGGGCAGTATCGTTAAATAGGGTCCTAAAATATGGTGTCTAGGTGAGTATCAGAATACAGAAGATATGTGGATTTGTTTTTAAAACTCAGAAACGGGCTCTAATCAGTTTGCCTACTGATTTTAAGACCTGTTAAGCATTAGGCAGCATGTACAAAGAGGCAGATTTCAAGTTTTAACAATTTACCCACCTAAGGCTTGCCTAGGCGTGGGATAGTGTCTACTAATTATCAGAATTAAGAGAACTGTTGTAAATTGTATTACCTAAACATGTTGTTCTAGGTGTTGTAAAAACCACAAGGTGATTACCAGCTGTTAAAATGGGGTGGGGCTGTTTTTATACCCTTTTTCATACATCAATAGTTAGACTAAGTGTAATTGAGCGAGTGAGATCTTATAACATGATATGTAATGCACGTACAAGGCATGATGATCTATATGCAGAATTCCTAAAAAAGCAGGTGGTCTAAATACAAAATAGTCACAGTATTAAGCATGGTTTAAGAATATGCAAAGTGATATTTTATTTAGTGTTATCCTAAAGACAAGATTTCTAAGTGCATGGCATTATGAGGCATGATTGCAGAAATAACAAATTATTAACATCTGTATCCTAGAACATTATTTCTAGGTGATATAACAGTATGCCAAAATGCTGAAAACCGTATGCATGAGACCTAGGTAACATGGTATCTAATGCATGATTCGCACACATTGGTCCTAAACATGAGTTCTATTGCACAAATAGGAAATGTTAACCTAATGACATGATTTCTACCCTTTACATGCATAGTTACCCTTTCCTTTACCCTATCCATCCCCAATAGTTTTTTACAAAAAAATTATTACAGACCATTGCATTGCATGAATTACCTAAATGAAATAAAAAATAAGATGTTAAACTATAGGGAGCCTACCAATAGGCCCAGACCTCTAGAGTTCTCAATGCCAATAGGTTTCACAGCCTTTCATGTAATACGGGTGTGTCAGAGTTCCCTAAGGACCTCAAGGGATCCCGGGGAGTGCTCACACCCAGATTTTCATAACAATAATTGAGTAAGTGCAGTGTGGAAAGTCCAGCTCTAATACATCAGAGTTCAGAGGGATCTCATAGGTCTCCCAAACCAGTCACACATTAGAGGGGCAGAACTTAAGGGTCTAAGAGTAAAGTGAGAGTGCTTGACATAGTTTTAAAAAGATTGAGTATGAAAACAACTTTTGAAAATAGACTTGTTTGAGATGAGTTTTGCAGAACAATATGAGAGTTTACTTAGTGAAAACAGTTTTAAATGAGAGGGGGGTATGGTAATCAGAACAAACAACATACCAAAACAGCACACATAGAATAAAACAAGAACTAAAACAAGGTTAACAATCACAAGCAAGGAGATGAGGGGTTGGGGACAAGTATGAAGCACATAAGAGTAGGAACACAGTAGGCAGAGTGACACATAAGTACAGAAGTCTTCAGGGAGTTAAGGAAACAGAACTAAGCACTAGTTGTCTTCCACAGAAGGTTTGGTTCAACAATCATAACAACCTGAGTAAAGCAGAGTCATAGTAGAAATATACTAAGGGGGTATTAGTACCTAAGCATGCTGAGTTCTAAGGGAGGGGATACATAACAAGTAAAATGGACAACAATGTAATCAAGTTAAGTGCAAACATAACAACAAAACCATAAGTAGAAACATATCAAAAACATGATGAATTGAAGCACTAAGAGAAACATATTGTTTTTTGAAACTCAAATTGTAATCAGGACATACCAGACAGGGGATGACAAACGTAGGAGGAAGAGTAAGCGAGTAGAATAATCAGTCTTGGCTTGCAGCCGACTGATAATAGCAAGTAATCAGAATAAGAGAAGAAGAGAGTATGTGTATGTAAGAGAGAGAGCTTGAACAGTGTGTGTTCGTTTGTAGCTTAATTAAAGAGCATGGGTACTTATAGAGCATAAAAACAGTAGCCTAAGCATAGTAGATGTATATAGTATGTAAGTAAGACCAAGTTCAAGATTCCATTTAAGAAAAACATATATGAATTAATTTGACAGCAAAATTATTCATAGAAATAAGGGAGGAAATAATTTATATTCTAGAAATCAAGAACAAAACCTTGAGTGAGATTCAAATCACAGGAAATCAGCATCTCTAAAGTCCCGTATAAATTTCATGTCTAAAATAATGCCCGAATAGGTCCTCATGTTGCACAACTGTAGAAATTCTTAAAATGGACCTATTTTGAATTAAAAGTACCTCGGAATTTGAAAGATAAAATTTTCCAGGAAATTGCGCGTTATGTGACACATTATGCGATCGCATAACAGGTATGCGGACCGCATAGTGGTCGCATACCTGGACATGCGATTGTCCAAATGGAGGACAACTATGCGGTTCAGAATGCGATCGCATTCTGGTAATGCGGACCGCATAGATGTCGCATTATTACCCCTTTGTTTCTGGCGAGGGAGGTTATGCGACGCACTATGCGATCGCATAACAGGTATGCGGACCGCATAGTGGTCGCATACCTAGGCAGAATGTTTTTGGCCCATTTTGAGGGCCATTGTGCGATAGGAATGCGGACCGCTTAGCAGGAATGCGATCGCATTCCTGATCGCATTCCGTGTCGGGGTTCCTAATTTCTAATTTTAAAACCCGACCCCCTGTTCAATAAAACACCCCTCCCCTTCATTTTTAACCATTTTATGACTAAGAATAGAGAGATAAAAAAAGAGTTCTTGAGGGAGAGGGTTTCAACATCATCCATTTGATTTTCAACAATAACTCAAGTCTGGAAATTTTCAAGTTATTGCCTTCTTCTTCATTCTAACAGGTAAGTCCCCACCCCATTTCTCTTAAATTTCCAGATTTTGGTTAATAAGTAAAACTCCCCTAAAAGGAGTTCTTGAAGATAAAAGTTGAAAACCTTGCATGCATGTTCATTGATTGTCATAATCTAGTAAAGAGAAGTGGGTTAGAGTAAATATTCACAAAGAAGGGGTTGGTAATCTAAGGGGTCACATAACATTCGATAAAATGCCTAAGCAAGTTCGAATTGTGTTCATGATTCCCAATTCTAAGATGAATGTGTTACATTATGAATTAGATTGACATTTTTTGACGGTCCGGTGATTTGTGATAGAAATTAAAAGGGGAAAATTCGACACAAGGTATGTATGGCTAACTTTAACCTTTGTAGAATCCTCTTGTTGGTATTCGAGCATATCATATGTGTACTTTGGTTTAGAATATGTGAATTGATTGTTCAAATGTGTTGAAACGTAAGATTCTATTCTCTGATTGTCCTAGTTGATTTCCATACCACCGTGCTATGTGAGATTGTGAAAATGGTGATCCTTTATGCTTACTCTATCATGTGCAAAGCTCGTTAACTGTTGAATACCTCGGTATGAAAGGGGGTACTACCAAACGAAAGGAATGATAACGAATCCAATTGTTGAATGTGTCTAAGTGCTAAATGTTGTGTAGTAAATGATGGAAAGGAAATGTGGATAAACTAATTAAGCTATATGTTGATGGCATACCGTATATGACTCACTGTTTGATAATGATTTATGTGGCTTTGATTTCATATGGTTATTTGGTTGTTACAAATGAATATCCTTGATGATGAGAATCTTTGTGATCGAAATATTGGATGATTGTTATTGTCAAATACATTGTTGAACGTATCAAAGTGCTAAAGGTTGTGTAGTAAATGATGAAAGTAAATATGGACTGATTTTATTGAGTTAAATGAATGTGGAAACACAATATATGAATTATTGATTGGTAATGATCATTGTACCTTGATTTCAGATAGTTGTTGGTTATATGAACTTATGTTCTTCATGATGAAGATCCTTGTGATTTAATTGGTGGATATGAAATGTGATTGCCCGGTGCGATTGGGTTGCACGCCGCAACACAGAGTAATAAGGGTGGACGATGTAATAAGGGTGAGAGAAGGTGATAAGGGTGGCCGAGGTAATAAGGGTGGCTGAGGTAATAAGGACTGAATGTGATCACGTTGAAATGAAAACCCGTGAAACTCTTGAATATGGTGGTGTTAAAAGGGGAATCTGTGAAACCCTTGATTTTGGTTGTTTCTGGTTCTGTGCAATACTTGTTGGTTCTATTAACTATCTCTTATCTGTGTATTGCTTGATTGTACTTAGGGTAAAGTTTGTTCATACATAATAGTACTATTCCACAGTACTAACGTCCCTTTTGCCGGGGGCGCTACATCTTTTATATGGATGTAGGTGTTTCCATAGCAGGTAGTTGAGCCCGCCGTTAGTGGTACCTTCTCTTCATCCCTTCAGCAGTTGTGGTGAGCCCCTCTTCTCCTAGGGTCCGTGTGTTGATTATACCACCCTTTTTTTCTTATGTTGTAAAGGTATAGCCGGGGCCATTGTCGCCGACAGGTTATGTAAAATCCCTAGTATTCGTAGAGGCTCCGTAGACATGATGTAGGTGTATAATAAATATGTATTTTTGGGTAGTAACTGTACGTACTAAGAACCGTGGATCATGTTGGAAAGTTATGAATGTATTATGTATGTTTGGATATCAATCGTTGAAATGCTAAAAGAGGAAAAATGGAATTATGTTCTAAAATGTACTATAAAGCTAAATTCGGCTAACTCACATGAAATAATGTATGTTATGAACACGGGGTAATACGTTGGGTAGGAAAGACAATCCAGGTCCGCTTGACTAGGTTCATACGGATAGGCGCCGGTCTTGTCCCTCGATTTTGGGGCGTGACAAACTTGGTGTCAGAGCCTAAGGTTTTAAAAGTGTCCTAGGATATCTCGGAGCCGTGTCTAGTAGAGCCCTTATTATCGGTGTGTTGTCGACCACATCTATAATTAGGGGGATGCAGGGACATTTAGGAAAATACCCTTTCATTGTTACTCTGTATCGTGCGATGAAGTCAAATGTGAGAATGTCTCTATCTAATTCGTGCATTGTCCTAATTTTCAATAAATGGCGCCCAAGAAGAGAGCTCGACTCGGCCTAGAGGCCAATGCCACCCCAAGTGTGGCCATACATTCTTTATCCGATGGTGCGTGTGAGAATGATTCCCCGACCTTGAATCTGCCTGACTCCTCCGTGCCAAGCCAATCTATCCCTATTCCAGCTCCAGCGGAGGGTACTGAAATCCCTCCCGCTGATGTTTTTGATCCTTCCTTAGTCCTAACTTCCGGTCCCAGTATTTCTGATGGGAACCTTAGGGGAGCTATTCAGATGTTGACTCAGTTAGTGGCCTCCCAGGCCCAAAGATCTCAGACTGCCCCTGCGTCCTCTAGCGACCAAGGGGATTATTCCGGTTCTAGGGTCAACCAGTTTCTACGGTTAGCCCCTCCAGAGTTCGCAGGCACTAACCCAGAGGCCGATCCTCAAGCTTTTATAGATGAAATGTACAAGACTCTCCGGGTTATGAAGGCTACTGAAACAGAGGGAGTTGAGTTGGCTTCCCATCATCTAAAGGGAGCAACATATTCATGGTTTGAGATGTGGGAAAGTTCCCGTGGAGAAGGGAGCCCTCCGACGAGGTGGGTCGAGTTCGTAGATGCTTTCTTGGATCATTTATTTCCTACCGAGACTATGGCAGCCCGTGCTGCAGAGTTTGAGGTCCTTAAGCAGGGCCACATGAGTGTGTGGGAGTACCATATGGAGTTTGTGCGCTTGTCCAAGTATGCTACCCACATGATGCCGACTATGGAGGTCAGAGTTCGTCGGTTTGTTCAGGGCCTTGGCCCCTTGGTTGGAAATGATGCTGCTACATCTGCTTTGCATTCGGATATGAACTACGGAAAGATTGTGGGTTTTGCCCAGGCTACGGAGGCTCGAAAATTGAAGATAAGAATAGAGAGAGAGGGTATTAGTAGGGCCTGGGAGCTCAGTTGGAGGTGGGAGATCAGCCCTTGGGAGAGGGTCATCAGGGCCATCTCAGTCCTATGATCAGTCCTCAGCCAGTGCGCCGCCATCAAGGCACCGTTATTAGCGAGGAGGTCGTTTTGTGCCCGGTTCAGATAGCAGGAGGTTTCACCAGGCAGGCCGTTTTTGTGTGAGGTTTCAGCAGCAACGAACGGCCCCATGCCCTAAGTGTGGGAGGTTCCATTCTGAGCCATGTTACTTGGATATTTCAGTATGCTTCAGATGCAGAGTGAGGGGTCATACTCAGTGGAATTGTCGTGCGCCGAGTCAGGGCACGGGTAGGGGCACTGCTCAACCGTCTGGTTACTCAGCCGCTAAGTCTTCAGCACGCCCTCCATCTCCAGCAGGGTGTGGTGCAGCTAGAGGTAGAGCACGAGGTCAAGGGGGACCCAGTCGGTTCTATGCTTTGAGTGGTCGCCAGAGTGCGGAGGCTTCTCCAGATGTTGTCGCAGGTATTCTGTCTTTACAAATGCTTGATGTTTATCCTCTTATTGATCCGGGGTCCTCTTTGTCATATGTTACTCCATTTATTACTTCGAGTTTTGGGATAGAACCCGAACAGCTTCTTGAGTCGTTCTTACTGTCGACTCCGGTTGGTGATTCCATTACGGCCGCGCGAGTCTATAGGAATTGTGTTGTCACGGTGTGTGGTCGAGATACCACGACCGATCTTATTGAATTAGAGATGTTAGATTTTTATGTAATCATGGGAATGGATTGGCTTTATTCGTGCTTTGCTAAGCTCGACTGCCGAACCAGAATTATGAGGCTCGAGTTTCCAAATGGACCAGCTATTGAATGGAAATGGAATGATGTCGTGACGAGAGGTAGGTTTATTTCCTATCTTAAGGCCTCCAAAATGATCAAGAAGGGATGCATCTATCATTTGGTCCGAGTTGCGGACACCACCTCAGAGGTGCCTGCTCCCGAGTCCATGCCGGTGGTTAATGAGTTTCTTGAAGTGTTTCCGGATGAGTTACCTGGGATTCCGCAGACATAGAGATTGATTTCGGGATTGACGTATTGCCAGATACGCACCCAATATCTATTCCACCTTACAAGATGGCGACAGCAGAATTGAGAGAGTTAAAGGAGCAATTGAAAGATCTATTAGAAAAAGCTTTCATTCGACCAAGTGTGTCGCCTTGGGGCGCAGCGGTTCTTTTTGTCAGAAAGAAAGATGGATCGCTTCAAATGTGTATTGATTATCGGCAGCTCAACAAGGTCACCATCAAGAATAAATATCCACTGCCTCGGATAGATGATTTGCTCGATCAGTTTCAAGGTGCTAGGTTCTTCTCAGAGATTGATTTACGGTCAGGGTACCACCTGTTAAAGATCAGGGAGCAGGATATTCCTAAAACCGCCTTCAGGACTCGTTATGGGCACTTTGAATTTTCGATCATGTCTTTTGGGCTAACCAACGCCCCAGCAGCTTTTATGGGTCTTATGAATCGGGTTTTCAAGCCGTTTCTTGACTCCTTCGTGATAGTTTTCGTTGATGATATCCTTGTTTATTCACGAAGTCAGGAAGGTCATGCTAATCACCTCAGGGCAGTTCTGCAGACTCTTCATCAGCACCAGTTGTATGCAAAGTTTTCAAAATGTGAGTTTTGGCTAGAATCAGTCACCTTTTTAGGCCATGTTGTTTCTAGGGAAGGGATTCAAGTTGATCCCCAAAAGATTGCAGCAGTAAAGGATTTTCCTAGACCAACGACCCCGACAGAGATTCGTAGTTTCTTGGGTCTAGCTGGGTATTATCGGAGATTTGTGGAGGGATTCTCTACTCTCGCCTCCCCATTGACTATGATGACGCAGAAAGCAGTTAAGTTTCAGTGGTCCGATGCTTTAGAAAAGAGTTTTCATGAATTGAAGTCCAGATTGACTTCGGCACCAGTGTTGACCTTGCCATAAGGTTCGGAGGGATTCGTGGTTTATTGTGATGCTTCGAGAGTTGGTATAGGGTATGTTTTGATGCAGTGTGGTAAGGTTATAGCGTATGCTTTAAGATAGCTCAAGAATCACGAGAAGAATTATCCGACGTATGACTTTGAGCTCGCAGCGGTTGTGTTTGCATTGAAAATTTGGCGGCATTGTCTTTATGGGGTCAATGTGGACGTGTTCACAGACCACAAGAGTCTTCAGTACCTATTCAAGCAGAAGGAGTTGAATTTAAGGTAGCGAAGGTGGTTAGAATTGCTCCAGGATTACGATATGAATATTTTGTACCATACAAGAAAGGCGAATGTGGTAGTCGACGCTCTTAGTCGGAACTCCATGGGTAACTTGGCACATTTAGAAGCCGATCAGAGGCCTTTGGCTCGAGAGGTTCATCAGTTGGCCAGTCTTGGGGTCTGTCTTTCAACCTCAGGTGAGGGGAATGTCGTGGTGCGTAATGGAGCGGAATCTTCGCTTGTAACAGAAGTCAAGGAAAAACAATTCAGAGATCCAACAATGATACAATTGAGGGAAGCAATTTTGAATCACAAAACTTCAACATTTTCACTCAGCAATGATGACGGTGCCTTGCGGAGTCAAGGGAGATTGTGTGTTCCGGATGTGGATGATCTCCGGGAAAGAGTGATGGCAGGGGATCATAATTCCAAGTATTCTGTTCACCCAAGTTCTACGAAAATGTATCACGATCCCAAGGATATTTATTGGTGGGGTAATATGAAAAGGGGTGTGGCGGACATTGTGTCTAGATATCCAAATTGTAAGCAGGTGAAGGCCAAGCATTAGAGGCCAGGTGGGTTGACTCAGCTTATGGAAATACCGATGTGGAAATGGGAGATGATCAATATGAACTTCGTGGTAGGGTTACCTCTCACTAAACGCAAGTTCGACTTAATTTGGGTAATAGTGGATTGACTCACGAAATCGGCTCACTTCTTGCCAGTTAAGTCCACCGATATTATAGAACGGTACGCTCAGTTGTATATCAAGGAAATAGTAAGACTTCATGGCACTCCAGTTTCTATTTTCTTGGATCGATGGGCCTAGTTCACAACTAACTTTTGGAGGAAATTTCAGCAAGGTTTGGGTACTCAGGTAAATCTCAGCACAACTTTTCACCAACAGACGGACGGTCAAGCGGAGCGGACTATTCAGACGCTTGAGGATATGTTACGGGCTTGTGTATTGGACTTCAAGGGTAGCTGGGATGATCACTTGCCACTTATAGAATTTTCTTACAATAACAGCTTTCATGCTAGTATTCAAATGGCCCCATTTGAGGCATTGTACGAAAGAAGATGTAGGTCTCCGATCGGATGGTTTAAGGTTGGTGAGGAAGAATTGTTAGGACCAAATCTTGTGCACCGAGCCATGGAAAAAGTTAGAGTCATTCAGGAGAGGATGAAAACTGCTCAGAGTCGTCAGAAATCCTATGCGGATGTTCGTCGTAGGGATTTAGAGTTTCAAGTAGATGATTGGGTATTCTTGAAGTTATCTACCATGAAGGGAGTCATGCGGTTTGGAAAGAAAGAGAAATTGATCCCAAGATGTCGGGCCATATTGGATCGCTCAGAGGATAAGGCAAGCCCGGTATTCAATGTGTCTATGTTGAAGAAGGTAATTGGAGATCCATCCGCCATCGTGATAGTTGAGACCGTTGAGATTAATGAAGAATTGTCCTCTGAAGAGGTTCCAGTTTCTATTCTTGATAGGAAAGTCCGTAGATTGAGAAACAAAGAAATTGCTTCTGTTAAAGTGTTATGGAGAAGTCAGCAAGTCGAGGGAGCCACGTGGGAAGCGGAAAATGAAATGAAAGAAAAATATCCTCATTTGTTTGAGCAAGTCTAGTAGTGATCGTGAGAACTTCCATCTCTAAGTGAATACACCTTTGTGTTTAATTTTGTGCAAGAACACTTCACTCTCCTAATTTCCTGATTATTGTAACATCTCAAGTTGTGCCATATTTGTGTATGTTGTGATTATTTGGGAAATGTGTAGCTCTTTGAAATAAACCAAATTTATGTGCAATTCATGTGGTAGTTAGATGATATGCAAGTGGTGGTGTTAACTGAATTAGGTATAAGCAGGTTGAAGTAATTGAATTGTATATGATTTGATGGGATAAATGAATTATGTGCAAACTGTCGGAGTAAGTGAAATTACGTGAAACTTGTGTGATGGTTAAATGATTAATAGAAGTGTAGATTGGTGATGATTTATTGAAGTATATATATGGCATGTGGAAACGATCGAATATATGCAAGCTGTTGAGGTAACAAGGTTATACACAAGTTGTTCGAGTAACTGCCTTATGTAGAATTTAATTTGTCAAGAACATGTGTTTTAGGGTCTCTCTAACAGGTAGATAGGCCTAATTACAGAGGAAACTCTGGCAAAATTTTCAGAAAATATCGGAGTTAGTAAAAATTTGGGGGTTGGCATATTGTGTTTTCAAAACCAAATGACTTTCCAATCCTCATTCGAGGACGAATGATTTTAAGTGGGGGAGTATGTAAACACCCGTAAAAATTTCATGTCTAAAATAATGCTCGAATAGGTCCTCGTGTTCCATAACTGTAGAAATTCTTAAAATGGACCTATTTTGAATTAAAAGTACCCCGAAATTTGAAAGATAAAATTTTTTAGGAAATTGCGCGTTATGAAACGCACTATGCGATCGCATAATAGGTACGCGGACCGCATAGTGGTCGCATACCTGGACATGCCACTGTCCAAATGGAGGACAACTATGCGGTCCAGAATGCGATCGCATTCTGGTAATGCGGACTGCATAGCTGTCGCATTCTTTCCCCATGGTTTTTCGCGACGGAGGTTATGCGACGCACTATGCGATCGCATAACAGGTATGCGGACCGCATAGTGGTCGCATACCTGGGCAGAATGTTTCCAGTTTTGGCCCATTTTGCAATTATGCGACAGGAATGCAGACCGCATAGTAGGAATGCGATCACATTCCTGACCGCATTCCATGTTGGGGTTCCTAATTTCTAATTTTAAAACCTGACCCCCTGTTCAATAAAACACCCATCCCCTTCATTTTTAACCATATTCTGACTAAGAATAGAGAGAGAAAAAGAGAGCTCTTTAGAGAGAGGGTTTCAACATCATCCATTTGATTTTCCACTATCACTCAAGCCCGGAATTTTGAGTTATTGCCTTCTTCTTCATTCTAACAAGTAAGTCCCCACCCCATTTCCCTTAAATTTCCATATTTTGGTTAATAAGTAGAACTCCCCTAAAAGGAGTTCTTGAAGATAAAATTTGAAAACCTTGCATGCATGTTCATTTATTGTCATAATCTAGTAAAGGGAAGTGGGTTAGAGTAAATATTCAAAAAGAATGGGTTGGTAATCTAAGGGATCACATTACATTCGATAAAATGCCTAAGCAAGTTCGAATTGTGTTCATGATTCCCAATTCTAAAATGAATGTGTTACATTATGAATTAGATTTACGTTGCTTGACGGTCCGGCGATTTGTGATAGAAATTAAAAGGGGAAAATTCAACACAAGGTATGTATGGCTAACTTTAACCTTTGTAGAATCCTCTTGTTGGTGTTCGAGCATACCGTATGTGTACCTGATAAGCTCAATTTACACCTTAAAATAATGTAAGCAATCGTTGTCAAATATAGTAACCCAACAAGGTTGGGGTCGAATACCATAGAGAAAAATATGAGGGCGTTTAGGAATGCTAGAGAATTATCACTTATCGCGCAGTGCCAAACAAATACGTTTTTGGTGTAGAAAATTGTTTTATAACTAAATGCGAAAATATAAACTAACCTAGAAAGCAATTAAAATGATCGATGGCAACAAGTATCGATGTTTTGGGTATTACACTCGAGTAACGATCCAATGTATTTCACGATTTTACAAATATGAGCGGGTAATGTTAATTAGCCACGGATAACATTTTTTAATTAGCTTTTCCCAAAGACTAACAAGACTTCCTAATTGAATTATCCCTAACCCAATTAGGAGATTAAGCACTTCCGAGTTTGGATACAAGTAGTTCAATCCTATCCCTAGGTAGAATCTATAAAATGAGGGTTAAATCCTCAAGTTCTTGTTAATTAATCTTTCCCAACCCCAAATAATCTTTTCCAAAACTAATTCGGAGTTAATGGGCGAGTCCTAGGGTTAGCTAATCCCTTTGGAAACATTAAAGAACAAGAATAATTAAAATAACAAACACCCACTTCACAAATATATGAAAATCATTCAATACATAAGCACAACAAGGTATTTAATCCACACTTTAAACATGAATATTCCCATAAACCATATTCAAGTGTTGGAAAAATACTACACACTTAGATATACAATACAAAGCAAGGAAATGAAGAAATAAACACAAATGGGTAAAGAAAACTTCACCACAATGTCGAAATCTACAAATCCAAAGTGTGTGTGCAAACCAGCAAATCAATACTTGTTCTTCTCTACTCAAAATATATTTACAAAGCTCAAATATGTCCAAGATATTATTTTCCTGNTTCTCGCAGGTGCGAGTTCTGAGTTTTGTCACTTTTTCGCAGGAGCGGATGTCTGGTCGCACCTGCGGTTCCGCAGGTGCGTGAATTTCACTCGCAGGTGCGAGATTAGGCTGGTTTGACTTCCATCGCAATTGCGGATGTTTGGTCGCACCTGTGGTTCCGCAGGTGCATAAAAAGCACCGTAGGTGCGAGTCTTGTGTGCCTGAGCTGGCTTCGCAGGGGCGACAATTCTTCGCAGGTGCGAGGTCGCGCTTGCGACCTATAATCCGCAGGTGCGGAATCACTGAAGCCTTTCATGCACATTTTCACCGCTTTTTGTCCAACTTTTAGTCCAATTCAACACCAACCTTCATAGCATCATTTCCCTGAAAATTGAGCAATTATACACTAAAAACGACCTCAAGTTATCATTTAACAATACAAAATCTAATGAGAAGAGGCTAAAATGAGTGTTAAAATCACCACTCGTCAGTACTTTGTTTGAGAATATGTGAATTGATTGTTCAAATGTGTTAAGACGTAAGATTCTATTCTCTGATTGTCCTAGTTGATTTCCATACCACCGTGCTATGTGAGATTGTGAAAATGGTGATCCTTTGTGCTTACTCTATCATGTGCAATGCTCGTTAACTGTTGAATACCTCGGTATGAAAGGGGGTACTACCAAACGAAAGGAATGATAACGAATCCAATTGTTGAATGTGTCTAAGTGCTAAATGTTGTGTAGTAAATAATGGAAAGGAAATGTGGATAAACTAATTAAGCTATATATTGATGGCATACCGTATATGACTCACTGTTTGATAAAGATTTTTGTGGCTTTGATTTCATATGGTTATTTGGTTGTTACGAATGAATATCCTTGATGATGAGAATCTTTGTGATCGAAATGTTGGATGATTGTTACTGTCAAATACATTGTTGAACGTATCAAAGTGCTAAAGGTTGTGTAGCAAATGATGAAAGTAAATATGGACTGATTTTATTGAGTTAAATGATTGTGGCAACACCATATATGAATTACTGATTGGTAATGATCATTGTACCTTGATTTCACATAGTTGTTGGTTGATATGAACTTATGTTCTTCATGATGAAGATCCTTGTGATTTAATTGGTGGATATGAAATGTAATTATCCGGTGGGATCAGGTTGCACGCTGCAACACGGAGTAATAATGGTGGACGAGGTAATAAGGGTGAGAGAAGGTGATAAGGGTGGTCGAGGTAATAAGGGTGGCCGAGGTAATAAGGATGGAATGTGATAACGTTGAAATGAAATCCGTGAAACTCTTGAATATGGTGGTGTTGAAAAGGGAAATCTTTGAAACTCTGTATTTTGGTTGTTTCTGGTTCTGTGCAATACTTATTGGTTCTATTAACTGTCTCTTATCTGTGTATTGCTTGATTGTACTTAGGGTAAAGTTTGTTCATACATACTAGTACTATTCCACAGTACTAACATCCTTTTTGTCGGGGGCGCTACATCTTTTATATGGATGTAGGTGGTTCCATAGCAGGTGGCTCAGCCCGCCGTTAGTTGTGCCTTCTCTTCATCCTTTCAGTAGTTGTGGTGAGCCCCTCTTCTCCTCGGGGCCGTGTGTGGATTATACCACCCTCTTTTGCTTATGTTGTAAAGGTATAGCCGGCCTTGTTGCGGGCAGATTATGTAAAATCCCTAGTATTCGTAGAGGCTCCGTATACATGATGTGGGTGTATAGTATATATGTATTTTTGGGTAGTAACTGTACGTACTCGGAACCGTGGATCATGTTGGAAAGTTATGTATGTTTGGATATCAATCGTTGAAATGCTATATGAGGAAAAATGGAATTATGTTGTAAAATGTACTTTGAAGCTAAATTCGTAAAGGAAATCCAGGTCCGCTTGACTGGTTTCATCCGGTTAGGTGCCGGTCTCGTCCCTCGATTTTGGGGCGTGACAGCATCGAAGCCTCAAAAGTCACCGGTTTTAATCGGAAAATGGTAAGATCTTACTCGGACGACCATGGATGGCTAGAACAATGACATGAGACATCATGGAAGGTGAGTGAGCCACCTCTGGTTCACTTGAGGGCTTCAAGGCAGTGATACACGCTTTAGGAGGGAGCCGTGAGGCTGGGGTGGTGAAACCACAATGGATTTCGGCAAGGCGACAGCCGGAGAAAGGGGGAAGTTAGGTTTACCAGAAGCGTTTAGAGAGAGATGAGAGAGTTTAGACGGCGGAGTGAAATGAGGGGGAAATGAGAGAGGGGAGGGTAGTCATTAGGTTTATTTTAGGAAGGGGTCATCTATGCAGTTGATCAATTTTGATCAACGGCCAGGATTGGATCCGGATTGGGCCGGGTAGTTTTAGGTTTGGGCTTGGGGGTCTGTTAGGTTATTTGGTTGGGTTAGGAATTAGATTGATTTAGGCTAAAATTAAGATAAAGGGTGGCTAGTTGTTAAATACCCCATTAAATATTCTAAAAATAATTTATAAAATAGCTGATAATTGTAAAAAAAATTAAATTCATGCTTAGAAAATAAATTGAAATGATTACTTAGTATTTAAAAATACAAATGTCTAATTTCTGGATAAAAATAGTATAAATCATATGATTGGGCTATCATTACAATGTTATTGAGATTATAGCCAAAGAGTGCCAATTTGGCTCATTGTGAAATAATTTGGTCTTAGTAAGACCCTAAATAATAAATTAAATCAAGAAATGCTTTTGAAATCATTTGCAATGCGCTTTTGTAATTAATTATTGGAAATAAAATGCTGGATGAATTAAAATAAATTAATAAAAGTATGAGAAAATTATAGAAAAATACCAATTGTTATGAAAGCATGATTTTGAAGGTATATATGAAATTTTAAAAATATTGTGGAAAATAGGGTATCAACAACGAGCAAGTCCGTATGATTTTTTTACACTTGTGTGCATGTTTGGTTTAGAGCCTTGAGGGCTCGGATGAGTTTCGGATAGGCTACGGGTAGTTTGAAACTTAGAATCTGGTGTGTTTTGCTGCTATTGGTGTGCTGATACTTTGTGCTTCGCGATCGCGAGGCCACTCACGCGATCGCGAAAGGAAAATGGGGCTGGGGAGGAATTTACTCTACGCGAATGCGTAAACTGGGTCGCGAACGTGGAACAATGCGGCTCTAACCCTTCGCGAACGTGTCCAGCTCGATGAGAACGCATAGCGTGTGGGACCTGGGGGAGGGGTCAGCCATCTCTTCATCGCGAATGTGGACAAGGGATCACAAACGCGAAGTCCAGGAGGTGTATCCTTCGCGAACGCGGTAGGAGACTCGCGATCGCGTAAGTCCTTCAGAGGTTGCTCATCGCGTATGCGACAGTGTCTTCGTGAACGCGATGAACACTGTCGCCCATCCCTTAAAACATACAAGAACGGGATTGTTTCAAAAATTTCACAACTCTTTCATTAGAACTCGATCTATGAGCGATTTTGAAGGGGGGATTCAACACCAAATCATAAGTTTGCACTCTTTAACTCGTCTCCTTTAGTTTCCATCATCACCCATTAGATTTCTAGTCCTAAACCCTGTTCTTTCAAATTGGGGATTTAGACCCAGAATTGGGGTCGGATTTCGAAACTAATTACATATTCGGGCTCGGGAAAATGGGTAAATAGATTTTGGTCCTAACCTCGAGTTTTGACCAAGACGGCCCGGGGTCGATTTTTGACTTTTTGGTGGGAAGTTTGGGAAACCTAAATTTATGTATTGAAAATTTATTTCTTTAGCAATATTTGATGGTATTACGTTAATTATGGCTAAATACGAGTGGTTCGGAGGTGGAAATTATAGGATAAACGGTAGTTGAGCAGTGAGTGGCATGTGGATGGAGGTAAGTGTTGTGTCTAACCTTGACTCAAGGGTTTAGGATCCCTTGCCTTATTTGCTATATGATAAAGCATGTGAGAGGCGTATACGTGAGGTGACGAATACCTATGCACCTCCAATTTATCTGTTTTGCCTTTTTCTTTCCGCTCTATTTATATTGTTTCTTCCCTACTTTAATTGGTAAATGTCTACTTGTAATTCCATGCGTAATTGCTACATGTTAGATATTGTGCTCCCCTTGTTGAAGATAATTGTTACCCCATATAACTATTGTTCCTTGTTATTTTATTAGGCTGTTCTTATTGGTATTTGTTCTATATCCTCATTTGGTCTTGCTGAGTAGTATCAATTGTATAGAGTTTTATTAATTTTGCGGCTCTCGGTTGCCTTGCTTCAAATTCTATGTGTTGGTAAGGGCCTTATGTAAATTTTGTGAGACTTTTTTACACTCTATGTAATTTATTATGATACAGTTGGATTGGGTTGCACGCCGCAATGTGAGGAATAAGGGTGATATAAGAAGAGGAATAAGGGTGAATTGCTATTATACGGTGGGATCAAGTTGCACGCTGCAACATGAGGAATGAGGGTGGATTGATATGGTGTGATAATGATGAATTATCATATTGATATTCGGGTTGCAAGCCCCAACATATATAGATTATTTATTGTTATTTTTATGCGGGAATAAGGGAGGATTTTGTGTTGTTTCGTGGGATCGGGATGCGCGCCGCATCAGTTTATGTGTTTATGTATTTTTCTCTTATGGATTGGTTATAGCTAGATACTGATAACACACTTGAGTTATGTATTTATTTATGCAAATTACTGCTTTTACATTTTCCTTCTTCCTTTTCTGTTTTAGTTATAACTATATGTTGTTATTTGTGAGTTTCCTTCGTAGCCTCGTCACTCTTTCGTCGAGGTTAGGCTCGGCACTTACCAGTAAATGGGGTCGGTTGTACTGATATTGCACTCTGCACTTCCTGTACAGATTTCAGAGCAAGTAGTGGCTGATTAAGAGATTGGCTCAGGTTATACAGCTCGGAGACCCAAGGTAGTCATGTTGGCGTCTGCATGCCCTGGCATCCCCTTCTACACATCTTTGTTACTATTTTTTTTTTCTTTATTTCCAAAACAATTGTAGTTTCTTTCAGACAATTGATTGTAGAAAAATCATAGTATGTTCGTGAACTATGACACCAGATTTCTGGTTAGAAGTAGTATGTAAATGACATCGATATCTATACATCTTTACATTTATTTCGCTTTGTTTTGCATGTTTACTGATAATTACCAAAAATGGAAAGAAATGGCTAAATAGTCTCTAACGTTGGCTTTCCTGGAAAGTGTGAAGTTTGGCGCCATCACGATCCTGACGGTAGGAATTTCGGGTCGTGACAAGATGGTATCAGAGAACTAGGTTGCCAAGGTCTCACAATTCACGAACAATCTTAGTAGAGTATGGGGGATCAGTACGAAGACGTCTGTACTTATCTCCCAGAGGCTATGATGTTTAGGAACAAATTTCACTTTTATTCAACTCTGTCGTGCGATTTTGTTATCTTAATACTGATTGAACTCTCCCATTCTAATTCTCTCTCAGATGGTGAGAACGTGTACCGCTTCTTCAGTTGAGCAACAGCCAGAGCCTGCAGCAGCAACTCCTACGAGGGGCAGAGGTCGAGGTCGAGGCCGTGCCAGAGGCCGAGGTAGGGGTTGGGATCATCCCAGAGCCCGAGCCCCAGCCCCAGCCCCAGCTATGGAGCCTCAGGTAGAGTTCGATGAGGAGGTTCCAGCTCAGACTATTCCTGCCGGACCAGCTCAGGTCTCAGAGGGGTTTATTGCCACCCAGTGCTCCAAGATGCCTTAGTCTGATTGGTTGGCCTTATGGAGAGTGTGGACCAAACAGGCGCATTACCCATGGCACCAGTCGTATCTCATTCTGGAGGAGGAGCATAGACTCCCACTACTCACACTCCGGAATAGATGGCTCCCCAGTTCCATACTGCAACAGCTCATCTAGTCGGAGTAGTTCAGTTGGTTGCTGCGGCACAGCCCAGTGATGGGTCAGCTATGTCTTCTGATCCTTTGTGGAGATTGGATAGGTTTACCAAGCTCTTTCCAGTCCATTTCAGTGGTGCTACTTCATAGGATTCCCAGGAGTATCTTGATAGCTGTCATGAGGTTCTTCGTAACATGGGTATATTGGAGACCAATGGGGTCGACTTTGCTGCTTCTCAAATGACTGGTTCTGCCAAGAAATGGTGGAGGGATTATTTGTTGACCAGACCATCTGGATCACCTGCTCTTACTTGGGACTAGTTCTCACATCTCGTCTTAGAGAAGTTTCTACCTATCACCTTGAGAGAGGAGCTTCGCCGACAGTTCGAGCGTCTCCAGGAGGGAAGCATGATTGTTACTTAGTTTGAGACCCGTTTTGTGGATTTGGCATGTCATGCTATCCTTTTTCTTCCCACAGAGAGAGAAAGACGGTGAGGAGGTTTATTGAGGGACTTGCTCAGCCTATTAGATTGCAGATGGCTAAGGAGACTAGGAGCGAGATTTCGTTCCAAGATGCGGCCAATGTCACCAGATGAGTTGAGATGGTTCTTTGACAGGGAGGTCAAGGGTCAGACAAGAGACCTCGTCATTCCAGTAGATTCAGCGGCGCCTTATCTGGAGGCAGTGGTACTAGTGGTAGAGGCCATCCCCCAGGTCGTTCCATTCAGCGCTTCAGGCATCCCACAGTGCTTCAGGGAGTCGTGGTTCTTATGTACCTCTTTCTGGGCAGCCAGCTTATAGTGCACCACCAGCTCCTATTAAAGAACCTCCTCTTCGGAGTTATTGTCGTGGTCATCCGACTTGTCCGGGTTAGTCTCAGTTTCCACATCCACAGTATCAAGATGGATGTTTTGAGTATGGTGATTATAGGAATATCCGGAGTACCTATCCAAGATTATTAGGTGTTCAGTCACAGCATCAGGGTTCTCGTGCCATAGTTCTGGCACTAGATGTTGCACCGCCTGCTCAGCCAGCCAGAGGCAGGGTCCATGTAGCCAGAGGTAGGGGACAGGCTATTAGAGGTGGAGGTCAGGCCGTTAAAGGTGGAGGCCTGCCAGCTAGAGGTCGTCCCAGGGATATGGTTCAGAGTGGTGGGCCCCAGCCCCGATGTTATGCTTTTCCAGCCAGACCTGAGGTTGAGTCATCCGATGTTGTCATTACAGGTACTGTTTCAGTTTGTAGTAGAGATGCTTCAGTTCTATTTGATTCGAGGTCTACTTACTCCTATGTGTCACATTATTTTGCTTCATATTTGGTTGTGCCTTATGATTCTTTGAGTGCCCCTGAATATGTGTCCACAGAGCTGGGGGGATGTTATTGTCGTAGATCGTGTATATCATTCGTGTGTGATCATAATTGGGAGTCTTGAGACCAGTGTAGACATTCTACACTTAGATATGTTGGATTTCGATGTTATATTGGGTATGGATTTGCTATCACCTTACACTCTATTTTGGATTGTCAAGCCAAGACAGTGACATTAGCCTTGTCGGGGTTGCCTCGATTAGAGGGAAGAGGGACTCCTGGCCATTCTACCAGTAGGGTTATTTCTTATATGAAGGCTCAGTGCATGGTCGAGAAGGGGTGTTTGGCCTATTTGGCTTATGTTCGTGATTCTAGTGCGGAGGTTCCTTTTATGGATTTCGTACCTATTGTTCATGAGTTTCCAGAGGTATTTCCTGCAGATCTGCCGAGGATGCCACCCGACAGGGATATCGACTTTTATATTGATTTGGATTCGGGTACTCAGCCCATTTCCATTCCGCCATACCGGTTTTCCCCACCAGAGTTGAAAGAGTTAAAGGAACAGTTGCATAATTTTCTTGATAAGGCATTCATTAGACCTAGTGTCTCACCCTGGGGTGCACTGGTTTTCTTTGTGAAGAAGAATGAGGGGTCTTTGAGGATGTGTATAGATTATTGGCAGTTGAACAAAGTCACCATCAAGAACAAGTATCTGTTGCCGAGGATTGATGATTTATTTGATCAACTTCAGGGTGCCAAGGTGTTTTTGAAGATTTATTTGAGATCTGGCTACCATCAGTTGAGGATTAGGGCATATGATGTCCTTAAGACAGCTTTTTGGACGAGGTATGGGCACTATGAGTTTCTAGTGATGTCCTTTGGGTTGAGGCCCCAACAACATTTATGGACTTGATGAACCGAGTGTTCAAGCCTTATTTGGATTCCTTTGTAATTGTGTTTGTTGAAGACGTCTTGATATATTCCCGCAGTCGTGAGGAGCATGAGCAACACCTTAGGACAATGCTCCAATCTCTGAGGGACAGTCAGTTGTATGCTAAATTTTTGAAGTGCGAGTTTTGGTTGGGTTCAATCGCTTTCTTGGTTCATGTTGTATCAGCAGAGAGCATTCAGGTAGATCCTAAGAAGATTGAGGCAGTCAAATATTGGCCTAGACCCACTTCAGCCACGGAGATTAGGAGTTTCTTGTGCTTGGCGGGTTATTACCGTCAATTTATGAATGGGTTTTCATCTATAGCAGCCCCATTGACCAGGTTGACCCAGAAGGGTGCCCTGTTCAGATGGTCGGACGAGTGTGACGCAAGCTTTCAGAAACTCAAGACAGCTTTGACTACATCTCTGGTGTTTGTGTTACTATCAAGTTTCAGGATCTTACATGTTATATTGTGATGCCTCCCCTGTTGGGCTTGGAGCAGTATTGATGTAGAGGGCAGGGCGATTGCATATGCGTCTCGGCAATTGAAGGTTCATGAGAAGAATTACCTTGCCCATGATTTAGAGTTGGCAGCCATTGTTCATGTGCTGAAGATTTGGAGGCACTATCTTTATGGCGTGTCGTGTGAGGTTTTCACGGATCATCCAATATTTGGCAAGCAAAAGGATCTCAATATGAGGCAGAGGAGGTGGTTTGAGCTATTGAAAGACTATGATTTCACCATCTTATATCATCCGGGAAGGGCCAATTTGGTGGCCGACGCATTGAGTAGGAAAGCAGTGAGTATGGGCAGTCTTGCGCTCATTCTAGTCGGTGAGAGCATGCTAGCTTCAGATGTTTAGACTTTGGCCAACCAGTATGTAAGGTTGGATATTTTAGAGCCCAACCGTGTTCTAGCTTGCACAGTCGCTCGGTCTTCCTTATTTGAACGTATCAGAGATTGGGAGTATGACGACGCTAATTTGTTGGTCCTTAGGGACACAATGCAGCATGGTGGTGCCAAGAAGGTTACTATTAGAGATGGTGGAGTTTTGAGGATGCACATCCGCGTGTGTGTGCCTAATGTTGATGGGCTACTTGAGTTGATCCTTGAAGAGGCCCACAATTCTCGGTATTTTATTCACCCGGACGTCGCCAAGATGTACCAAGACTTACGGCAGCATTATTGGTGGAGGGGGATGAAGAAGGATATAGTTGCTTATGTAGCTCGGTGCATGAATTATCAGCGGGTGAAATATGAGCATCAGAGACATGGTGGTTTGCTTCAGCGGATGGAGATTCTTGAGTGGAAGTAGGATTGTATCACTATGGACTTTGTTGTTGGATTCCCAAGGACTTAGAGGAAGTTCAACGTCGTTTGGGTCACTATGGATATGCTGACTAAGTCAGCACACTTCATTCATGTGGCAGTTACCTATTATTCGGAGCGGTTGGTCGAGATTTATATTCGGGAGATTGTCCGTCTTCACGGTGTGCCCATTTCTATTATTTCTGATCGAGGTACACAATTCACCTCGCATTTCTGGAAGGCAGTTCAGCGTGAGTTGGGTACCCGGGTTGAGTTGAGCACAACATTTCATCCTCAGACGGACGGGCAGACCGAGCGTACTATTTATATCTTGGAGGATATGCTCCGCACTTGTGTTATAGACTTCGTAGGATTGTGGGATAAGTTCTTTCCCCTTGCAGAGTTTGCCTAGAACAACAACTACAAGTCGAGCATTCAGATGGCTCCTTATGAGGCGTTATATGGTAGACGGTGCAGGTCGCAAGTTGCGTGGTTTGAGCTGGAGGAGGCTCGGTTGTTGGGTAAAGATTTAGTACATGAGGCCTTGGACAAGGTCAATATTATACAGGATAGACTTCACACAAAGAGTGTTTTTGCGAGTGTCACCTATGAAGGGTGTAATAAGGTTTGGGTAGAAGGGCAAGTTAAGCCCTAGATATATCAGGTCTTTTGAGATTCTCGATAGACTGGGAGAGGTCATTTATAGACTTGCGTTGCCTCCGGGGTTATCAATAGTTCATCTAGTTTTCCATGTGTCCATGCTCTGAAAGTATCTTGGTGACCCGTCCCACGTGTTAGATTTAAGCTTTGTCCAATTGGACAAGGATTTAACTTATAAGGAGGACCCGATGGCTATTCTAGATCGGCAGGTTCATCAGTTGACGTCGGAGAGATAGCTTTCAGTTTGAGTGTAGTGGAGAGGTCAGCCTGTTGAGGCAGCTACTTGGGAGTCCGAGTCGGACATGCGAAGTGGATATCCCTACCTATTCACCTGTTCAGGTACTTTTCTATGTTCGTTCGAGGACGAACAGTTGTTTTAGAGGTGGAGATTGTGATGACCCAAAGGGTCATCTTACGTTTTAGAACTCAATTATGCGCTCTTTAGCCTTTAAATCTCATTTTCACCATTCTCGATTTGTGTGCGCTGTCCGGGCGTGTTTCCGAAAATATTGTATGTTGAAAATTGATGAAATAATAATTTTTGGACTTAAAAGTTAATTTTAGTTGACTTCGGTAAACGTTTTGAGTAAGCAGACTCAGACTCGTGTTTTGACGGTCCCGGTGGGTCCGAAGTGAAATATGGGACCTAGGCGTACGTCCGAAATCAGATTCAAAGGTCCCTAGCTCGAGATATGAATTTTTGTTGAAAATATGATGTTTTATACGTCAATACCACACAAGAGGGGGGGGTGATTTGTGTGGTGTCCAATTTTCGAGTGCAGTCTCTATAGAAGAACCAGGTTCTTCTAGGTGTTCCAACTTCTACAGTTTGCGGAAAAGTAATTGTAGAAATAAATGAACACAACAATTTTACGTGGAAAATACCTGGCTCAAAAGGTGAAAAAAACACACCCTACTTCCCAGTAGGATTTTTCCAAACTCTTCACTGTGACAATGAGCCAAAAGGCATATACAAAATAAACTCTTTTGTAAACCTAAGGACTAACTCTAATCCCTTTGTGGCAAACTAGCCTCTAGCTAATTGCGACAAACTTCAAGTTAACTCTAACTTGAATACTGTGTACCTATTACGATTGCTTTTAGATAAGCTGAAAGATACTATTTGTAATCACCTACTACAAACAACTAGACTCAAAAGACAACAGATGGAACTGGTTCTTCGAGCTGGTTCAAGTAGCTTTTGAGTCGCACAAGGATTCTTCACATGAACTGATTGCAAAATTACTTTGGTAATTTTACTTTCAATTCTTGTTTCACTTCAGTGTATGTGCGCAACTCTTCAGCAGGAGTACTTTGACAATTTATAGAATCAGTAATTGAGATGTTGATGTACAATTCTGATGCAACTCTTCCTTGGTGGAAGAGTTTGAGTCTATCTCAACTTCCTTGATCTTCCTTTATCTTGATTCTGTCCTACCTGAATGCGAAGCCCATCTCCCTATCAATTTGCAACATTTTTGCTTAGGAGATAACCCCTTAATTCAGAGATGATGTTTATCTCCTACGCATGGACTCTTCTCGTGCAATCTAGTCTGCTTTTCTGTGTTTTCCCTGATGGACCTGATTCAATTGTGTTGACATTTGTCATTCCTCAAAACCATGCAGTGACTTGATTCAACAAATTCCCTTCTTTTTATGATGACAAACTCCGTGCTTAAACCTGTGAATACTTCACTCCAACATAGACACTTTTTATAGCATTAAGCATTTATCATGGAGAAACCAGGTTCATTAGGTTATAAACATTACCAATATTTGAAAAACAACACACATCTTCCCCCTTTTGGCATCATAGAAAAGTTGCAAAATGATAAACTTACCAGAATTTTAACAATTACTCATGGCCATTGAGGCAACTGCTGGTGCAAATCATGAATTAATCATCAAAAGAAACCAAGAAATGAAAGCTATTTCAGAAACTGAGAAAAAGTCAATAACATAATAGCAAAATTCATTGAATGGATAATTGATCAGGCACCAAAAACAAAAAGAAATAAAATATTGACAACCATGAGCAAAAAAAAAAAAACAGAGCAGACTTAGACAAAACAATCCCAAACTGGGTCATAGAGGGGTTTTTGGAGGCACTGAACACCTAAGGCTGGGAAGGGGTAGAAGTTGGGTTCTTTGCTTGAAGAAGGGAGAGCATCTGTTGCAGTACACCCTCATTCTTCTCCTTTTCCTTAGCTAATTCATCTTTAAGAGCATCCTACTCAGCTTCAACCTATGTAAGGCGAGTCTTTAAACGAAGGATCTCAGCATCCTTGACCTCACCTTCATGCACAAGCCTCCTAACCTTGCTATTCACAGGCATTTTCCTAGATGAACCAGATTCATCCTCAGGGATATTAATAATGTAGTCACAGGTCAGTAACGTGTTCTTCCCAGAGTGGTCCTTAGCAGTCGCCATTTCAGCCTTCTTCACTGGCACCTTGAAGTGAGCAAGCACAAAAGTTAGGATGAACCCATACGGTATAGCATGTGCCTTGGATCCATTTACAACCCTGTACAGTAATTGAATAATGAAGGATGGTCGATTAATCTGCCGACCACGATACAGGTACTCCATGAGAATGAGATCAATGTAACTTGCAATATTCCTTCGTTCTTGCCTGGGAAATAAGCACTTGATGGAGAACTCAAAGAATAGTTTGTGTTGTGGCCTCATATCACTTTTGAACACCGCCCTAGGCTCCATCTCCTTCTCATTCTCACTGAATAACCTTGTGATTTGAAGAGCTGAAGGGAGTCCATCCAAGCTTGGCCCCCTCTGCCTGGTGTAGTCATCATATCCCTCAGAGGGAATACCTAGTATCTCGCCCAATTCATTGGAATCAAAAGAGATCTCAACCCCCTATTACTAGTAGAAACCCTTCCATCCTTGACTTATGCATTTGCCATGAATTCCACAAGCTCATTTCTTGCCAGCCTACCATCAAGATAAAGTACCAAGTCCTTCCAACCCTGCACATCCAAGGTGTCCCCAAGAAAGATCATCCCAGATTCTTCAAGATCCCTGGACAACTTTCCTTTCAGAATAGTACGTTTTCCAATGTTTGTTAGCTTATCAGTTTCCCCATAAGATTCATCTGCTTCTTCTCCACTCCACTCAGCGTCATCATTTATTTTAACCTTCTTTGGTTTAGACTTGGTTCGCTTGGCGAGGGTTGAAGGTTTGGCAGACACAGAAGCTGACTTCTTCGAAGAAGTCTTGGCCTTCTTGGGCTTGGGTGTCTGAACTTCAAACTGAGCCGGTTGTTCCTCTTGATGGACCAGGTCCATCTCATCATCATCAATCTGAACTGCCTCAATAGGCTCGCCAACCTTTGCCTTTCCCTTGGCAGCTTTCTTCTTTTTGCTCTCCCTCAGAGCTTTTTCCATTTCTTCTTCACTTTGCCTGACAGTACTTCTAGTAGCACGACTCTTAGGGGCAGGAGAATCAACAGTTGAAGAGGCCTTTCTCTTCTTGGTTTGTACTGGAGTATCTACTTTCTTGGATTTGGGGATTCTCTTCTTCTTAGGTTTGTAGGTTTCCCCCAACTTTTTCGTCAAGTCATCCAGAGTTTCTTCAATAGATTAACCAGGTTCATCCACTGCATGTTGTAGAAGAGAGCGGGGCCACAGATTGCCAGTGTGGCACCTTCCTTCCCAGTTCCCCTTTCAGAACTCCCTTCTCCCTCTCTCTCAATTTCTATCTTTTTCCTAACTTTCCTTCTCCTATCAGGTATTTCTACATCTACTACAGACCTAACCAGAACAAACCTATTTTCAGCCATTTCAGGTCCAAACCTAATTTCAGGTGTTACTCTCTCAGTATCAGATGAACATGTTGCTTCTTCCTCATTTGCAGATTTGAAAGACTCGCTTGAATTTTCTGAGTCTTGAGCTTGGCTAGCCTGAATCTTTTCATTTAATTTCCTGGCAAGAGAACCAGATGCGACAGTTTTTCTGGATAGCATTTTCACTCGACGTTTTCTGGGGGCTGGAGTAGGGCTTGATGTAACGGCTAGAGCTGTTTGGGGTGAAGGAGTAGGTTCTGGAACTGTAGAGTTTTGAGGGGTGGAAGAACTTGATAAAGATTATGAGGAGGAGTTGTGTTGTGATGGAGAATTTGACTCAGTGTCTTCATGGGTGGTTGATGAGGATGTGGCTGGGGTGGGGTGGAAGACATGGTTATGAAGATTTTGAGAGAAGAAGAGTTTGATCACTTTGGTTGATAGGAATGATGAACTAGGTTAGACGGTTATGCTTTATTAAGAAGAGAGAATGAGGAATTAGAGAGCTAATGATGGATTTTGAAAGTTGTGGTTAATAAAATGCACAACAGGATTAATTCTTGGTCAAGTGGGAGTCTAATCGGTGCAGGAGTTTTAGTAGATTAGACGGTTATGACTCCCTATAGTCTAGGCTAATTCAGCTTCAATTGGACTCTTTGGAACGGGTTCATTTTGGGATAAGTACTGATGTTGGCCCAAGAAAGGAAATAGTTTTGAAGATTGACAAAGGAACTCTGAGATGAACCAGGTCCATCACAGGTGACATAGACCAGCAGAGTTAAAGGCACATGAGATGCACATGCATGAGTTAAATGTGTTCTAGTAAAATTGAGATATCTTCTGATCGAAAATATTGCAAAAACGAAATTGGAGAAGGACTCCTTATTCAATAAGAACAGAATCAAAGATAAGGAAGGATTTAGGAGTTGAGTTTCACTAAAACTCTTTCACCATGGAAGAGTTGGATTAGGATTCTAGTTAATTCCTTATCTACTAACTCCTATAAATTGCAGATTGTTCTTATGATATGTAGATGCACAAAAGCAGAAATTTATCAAGAATTGAGAGCAAAAATTCGTGAAAAGATTTTGCAAGCAGTTCGAGCCAAATTGGAGAGTGCGAATCTGGAGCTACAGATCAGCTAGAAGAACCAGTTTCATCGTTGATGTATTGAGTCTAGTTGATTGTAGTAGGTGTTTCAATATTGTATCTTATCAGCTTTCTTAGAAGCAAATTGTAATAGGTACACATTGTTCAAGTTAGAGTTAACTTGAAGCTTGTAGAAATTAGCTAGAGGCTAGTTGATACAAAGAGGATTAGAGTTAGTCCTAGGATTACAAAAGAGTTTATTTTGTAAGTCCGTTTGGTTCAGAGTTTTAGTGAAGAGTTTGAGGAAATCCTACTGAGGTGTAGGTCATGGTTTTTTCACCTTTTTATCCAGGTGTTTTCCACCTAAAAATCTCTGTGTTTTTACTTTACTGCTTTTATTATTCCGCAAACAGCAGTAGTTGGAACACCAAGAAGAACCAGGTTCTTCCAGTTAGACAACACTCAGAAAATTGGTACTTCACAATTAACTTATATAATTGTGTGGTATTGACGTCTAAAACAACAATTGGTATCAGAGCAGGTTATCCTTGAAGTGGCTAACACCTTAGAAAAATATCAAGATGAGTGCACCACCTGGGAACTAGGAAGGACAATCAACTGTTAGGCCTTCACTCTTCAATGGCCAGTATTACTCCTGGTGGAAGAATAGGATGAAGGATCACTTAATTGGAGAAGACTATGAACTATGGGACATAGTCACTGACGGTCCTTTAGCCACCATGAAGAAGATGGTTGAAGGAGTAGATGTGCCAAAGACTAGAGATGACTGCACTGCTAGGGATTTTAGAAAGTGGGAGAAAAATGCTAAGGCCAAGAAGTGGCTTGTGTGTGGACTCGGTCCAGATGGGTATAGCAGAATTCAAAGTTGTACCACTACCAAAGAAATTTGGGACACTTTGCAAGTGGCTCATGAAGGAACACCTCAAGTGAAGAGGTCAAGAGGAACTCTACTATATTCTCAATATGAGAATTTCACCATGAAGGAAGAAGAGACCATCCAAGAGATGTATACAAGGTTTACTACACTGACCAATGAACTCAAGTCTCTTGGAAGGATCATTCTTGAAGAAGACAAGGTTGAGAAAATTCTGACAAGGGTCTTGCCAATCTCTTGGGAAAGCAAAATTACAGCCATTCAGGAATCTAAGAACATTTCAGCTCTTAAGTTGGATGAGCTGATTGGAAATCTCACTACCTATGAACTTAGAAGGCAAACTATGAAGATGGATGGTCCCAAGAAGGAAAGGAGTTTGGGATTCATAATCACTGAAGAAGATGATCTGGAGAAGGATGAAATAACCATGATCACAAAGGACTTCAAGAAGTACCTAATGAGAGCAAAGGTTCCTTCAAGAAGTGGAAGCTACAACAAACCAAGGGTTCCTGAGAAACAAACCAATGAGGGGTGTTACAAGTGTGGCAAGACTGATCACCACATCAAAAACTGCCCTTAGTGAAAAATTTAATGGAAGAAGGAAAGAGCTTAACGAAGGAACATGAAGATGGAACGAGTTCAACCCAAGAAAAACAGAACATCAACAAAGGAAATGGTTGTTGCTTGGGGTGAAAGTTCAGATGAGGAGTCAGATGATGAAGATGGAGATGAACAATCACTTATGGCAATTGGAAAATCCGATGAGGAATTTGAGGTAAGTATAATTCATCTCAAAGACAAGATTAAATTTTTGTCTTAAGAAACGCTATCTGAGTTACTCCTGGATTTCATTGATGAATCTGAGGATCTAAACAATGAAAAGAAAAAACTGTCTAAGGAGTGTGTGATTTTGAAAGCTAAGTGCAAAAATTTGGAACTTAGGGCTAGTGAAAGTGATAGTAAAAATGCTGCGTTAAAGAACCAGGTTCATGAACTTGACACCACTGTCCTAGAGCTAAGATCTGAAAATCTAAATCTGAAATTAGGAACAGGTAAAGACAAAGCTGATCACACACAACTCACATTAGAAGAAAGCCTAGGAAAAATGAAAGACGGGTTGTACAAAAGAGATGAGTACATAAGAGTCCTTAAGGAGGATCTTGACAAGATCAAGCATGAACTAGATAGAATTGCCAAATGGAACAGGTCCTCTGATGCATTGACTTGGCTACAAGAACACCATAGTAGCAATAGAAGATGACTTGGCTTTGAGAATCCGCTGGCTAAGTGGGACCCAAAAATCAAGTACCTCACTCTTCCTGAGAACAAAATCTGTACACATTGTGGTAAGACTGGTCACTTCAAAAGTGAATGCAATGCAAAAGAAAAGGCTAGTCAAAACAACACAAGATTTGTTCGAGGGAAGAATTGGCTACCAAATTGGGCTAAAAAGAATTTAATTTATCCTTTTGCTTATAGAAAGGGACCCAAACTAGTTTGGGTTCCTAAGACTAGTCCCTGATTTCCTTTTGCAGGTTCAAGTGAAGGGGAGCAACCAAATATGGTACATGGATAGTGGTTGCTCAAAGCACATGACAAGAAGCAAGGACCAGTTCCTTTCACTTGAGAACCTCAAAGGAGGTAATGTCTCCTTTGGAAATGGGAAGAAAGGTGAAATAATTGGGGTTGATAAGAAACAAGATGATGAATAGATTGGACTGACAAGAAACTCAAATGATGAATCCACAGTCCAGCTTGAAGCAGCATCACAGGAAGGAATAGGTGATGGAACGAGTCTTTCCACCCAGGGCAACGTGACAGGGGGAACTGACTAGAGAGGAACTGATCCTCAAACCTCACGGGAACCTTTCCATGAACCTATTCCTCATTAACAAAACCAGGAAGGAACATCCAAAGAAATTGACACTCTTATGCAACATCCACGAAATTGGATGTGGATGAACTCGGTTCATCTGTTGATCAGAAGATGTATAGGGGAATGATTAGCTCTTTGTTATATCTTACTACTAGCAGACCTGACATTGTTTTCAGTGTAGGCCTTTGTGCTGGATTCCAAGAAAATCCAAAAGAGTCTCACTTGACTGCTGTCAAAAAGATCTTGAGATACCTAAAATGCACCACTGACCTTTGTTTATGGTATCCATAAGGTAGTAATTTCAACTTAGTGGGATATGATGATGCTGATTATGCATCTTTTCTTGTGGATAGAAAGAGCACCTCAGGTATGATACACTTTATTAGCTCATGTTTTGTGTCTTGGGCCACCAAAAAGGTAAAATGCTGAGGGCTTATCTACTGCTGAAACTGAGTGTATTGCTGATGCCTCATGTTGTTCTAAATGTTGGGGATGAAACAACAATTAATGGATTGTGGGATTGATCACTATTGAGTTTTGTGCTACTGATAAATAGATTGCTGATATCTTTACAAAAGCACTGAGTAGAGAGCATTTTGAAAGGAACAAGGTACTATTAGGGATGATTAAGATCACCTGATTGAACCAGTTCAGAATGTACATGAAAAAAGAAGAAGGAAAACTGAAAAAATTGGCTAGAAAATCAGAAATTTGTGTAAATAATAGGATTAACGATTGCTCAGTCTCATACTGTAAAAAGTATACTCTTATGCCATGTTTTGATATGACTCACTGATCACAAATGAAATTTTTTCTATCTTTGCAAATTGAGGCTTGATCAAGAGGATTCTGAAATGATGAACCTGGTTCATCGTGCTGGTTCATCTGAAAGGTGAGGTATGTGTTCTACACTCTGCACACTTTGAAATACTAATAATTAAATCATGAGCATAACTCTGTCCAAACTCAAAATCTTTTCAAAGCCTATCCATTTGACTTTGAACCAGTTCTGTTTCAGCAAGAATCCTCACCAAATTAAAATACCTATATTCTAGGGAAGCCTTAACCGTCTATTCAAAACTGGAAGTTAATTCAAGCCATCCCCTCCCTTTCAAAAACCATTCCCAAATTTTCCGATGACTCTTTCAAGTCGGTGACGGAGGGGGAAGAAACTTGGTCTTCTGATTCTGAACAGGTAACTTCTGTACCAAAACCTTCTTTTGAGGTCATTTCTGAGGTCGCTGAAAACTTAGAAAATAGGTTCATACCGGTTGGGTATGTGGTAGATTTGGAAATTCCTGAGACAAGAAGGAGAGGAGGTAAAAATAAAATTGAAAAAGAAAAAGAGAGAGAGGGAGTAAGGAGTGAAGAGAGGGGAATAGGGCAATAATTTGTAAAAATGACTATTTGTGGAGCTGAACCAGAAAAGGAGGAAGAAAGTAGCAAGAATGCAGGGGGAAGTGAAGCAGGAGAAGCCGCTGAAGGGTTAGTAAATTTAGGAAAGCACACAGATGAACCTGGTTCATCTACTGAGGAAACCCTGGCAGATCTACTGAAAATGTTAGGCGATAATAACAATCCAAAGAAAAAAAGAACTCCTAAAGCTCAAACGTCTAGAATAGCAAGAGAAAGTAAGAAAAGAAAAACTGCTCCTTCTGAGACTTCTAATATTTCTCTTCCAAGAGGAAGAACTACAAGGAGCAAGGTAAAGCAAAGTGAGGACAAGTTGAAGAGAGCTTTAGAGGAGAGTAAGAAGAAAAGAGTGGAAAAAGGAAAAGAAAAGGTTGTTGAGTCTATTGAGTCTGTTGAAGTGGATGAGATGGACCTGGTCCATCAAAATGAAAAAGTGGCAGAGGTAGAGGTTCAGACCCCTAAGCTCAAGAAAGCCAAGAGTTTCTCAAAGAAGTCTTCATCTGTTTCTAAGTCTGCTGAACCATCTATCTTGGCTAAATGAACCCGGTCTGTAATTTTTCCAAGCCTTAATTTCCTAGCCTACCTAGAACTTTCAGTGACCCAAATTCAGAATTTTTGTTTGTTGCTCATGTTTTAACTGTTTTTGTTTTATTTTGTGGATTGTGGCAGAATCGTATTCGCTCTATCAATGAAATCTGATGCTTTTTGCTCTGACTCAGTATCTCTAATTTTTGATAGTTTGAATTCTTAGTTGATTATTGATGATTAATCCATGATTGCATATGCAGTTGCCCAAATGGCCATGAGTAAGTGTTAAAAATCTGGGATTCACACAATTTGTTTTGCAACTTTTCGATGATGCCAAAAGGGGGAAGATAGGTTGTGCTCTGAACATGTGATATTTATAACCTAATGAACTTGGTTCTTTATGATAAATGCTTAATACTCTTATATATTTCAATGTTGGACTAAGCTGAAACAGGCTTGAAGCACAAAGTTTGTCATCATCAAAAAGGGGGAATTCGTTCGCCGAAGAAAGGAAATAGTTTTGAAGATTGACAAAGGAACTCCGAGATTAACCAGGTCCATCACCGGTGACATAGACCAATAGAGTTAAAGGCACGTGAGATGCACATGCATGAGTTAAATGTGTTCTGGTAAAATTGAGATATCTTCTGATCGAAAAGATTGCAATAACAAAACTGGAGAAGGACTCCTTATTCAATAAGAACGGAATCAAAGATAAGGAAGGATTTAGGAGTTGAGTTTGACTAGAACTCTTTCACCATGGAAGAGTTGGATTAGGATTCTAGTTAATTCCTTATCTACTAACTCCTATAAATTGTAGATATTTCTTATGATATGTAGACGCACAAAAGCAGAAATTTATCAAGAATTGAGAGCAAAAATTCGAGAAGAAATTTTGCAAGCAGTTCGAGCCAAATTGGAGAGTGCGAATCTGGAGCTACAGATCATCTAGAAGAACCAGTTTCATCGTTGATGTATTGATTGTAGTAGGTGTTTTAATATTGTATCTTATCAGCCTTCTTAGAAGCAAATTGTAATAGGTACACATTGTTCAAGTTAGAGTTAACTTGAAGCTTGTAGAAATTAGCTAAAGGCTAGTTGATACAAAGAGGATTAGAGTTAGTCATAGGATTATAAAAGAGTTTATTTTATAAGTCCGTTTGGCTCAGAGTTTTAGTGAAGACTTTGAGAAAATCCTACTGAGGTGTAGGTCGTGGTTTTTTTACCTTTTGATCCAGGTGTTTTCCACGTAAAAATCTCTGTGTTTTTACCTTACTGCTTTTATTATTCCGCAAACAGCAGTAGTTTTAACACCAAGAAGAACCAGGTTCTTCTAGTTAGACAGCACTCGGAAAATTGGGTACTTCACAATTAACTTATATAATTGTGTGGTATTGACGTCTAAAACAACAACTGATAATTTGAAATTTACCAAATATAGATAGAATCATGCTCATGTGTGACTACAATTATTTCAATAAGTGTATAGTGATGAGCACGTACCTTGTCAGTCAGATTAACCGGCCACAATGAACCAGGTTCATCGTGTTAGAGTCTCTATTTTTGGCCTCAATTTACAAAAATAGAAAAACATCATGTGATGACCTAAAAGGTTATCCTAAGTAATTCCTGCTAATTATGTGTTCCGAGGCCCCGAAAGCCTTCGTTAATCTCACCTCGATATGCATGCGCAGCCCTGGCAGGTAGCCGGGAAGCTTCCATGAGAAAATTTGATAAAAAATTGGATTTTTTTTTAATTGAATAATTGAATAAAGTTGACTTTGGTCAATATTTGTGGTAAACGGACCCGGACCCGTGATGTGATGGTCCCGGAGGGTCCGTAGGAAAAATGTGGGACTTGGGCGTATGCCCGGAATCGAATTCCGAGGTCCCAAGCCCGAGAAATGAATTTTTAAAGAAAATTATTTTCTGAAAATAATAAAGGAATTCGAAAATGAATAATTATGTGAAACCCGTGTTACCGGGCTCGTATTACGGTTCCGGAGCCCGGGACAGGTTTATTATGTGTTGTTTGACCTATCTGTGAAATTTGGTGTAAAATGGGCTTGATTTGATTGGTTTCAGATCCAAATGGGGAAAGTTGGAGTTAATGAAGTTTTGAAGTTTTTAAAGAAGTTGAAATTTGGCTTGAAAGGTGATTTTTATGTTCCCGAGGTCCGAATGAAATTCTGAGACCAGGAATAGTTCCGTTGTGTCATTTATAACTTATCTGCAAAATTTGAAGTCATTCCGAGTAGTTTAGGACGGTTCGGCGCGTTGAAGCGAATTCTAGAATTTCAAAGATCTTAAGTTTGATTAATTTGGTTTCGAGGTTTGATTTCGAGTTTCGTTGTTGCTTTTCATGTTCCGGAAGTTTGAGCGAGTCCGTATCGTAAATACAGACTTGCCGGTGCTTTTGGACGGGGTCCCGAGGGGCTCGGGGGTGTTTTAGACCCCCGAGAGCTAAGTTGGAAAAACCAGAAAATCTGCTATCTGGTTTCCTTCTCTGCAATCGCAGAAGGTGGGTTGCGATCGCCGAGAATGATTTTGCTGGGCTAGTGATTGTTCACCGTGATCGCAGCCTCCTCTCCGCGATCGTAGAGGTCTGGGTTCCACACCTTCGCGATCGCAGCCCGTTTCTTGCGATCGCATTGAGTCGCGCCTGGGCCGGGTGAGTTTGTTCTACGCGATCACAGGACCCTTGCCGCGATCGCAGAGGTCTTTCCAGTTGTTCTTCGCGATCGCAGGACCCCTGCCGCGATCACAGAGGTCCGGCCAATTGGCCTTCGCGATCGCAGGCCCCTTTTCGCGATCGCAGTGAAGAAATCACTGGACATTGTTATAAAATACGGGACTTAGCCTTAATTTCCCATTTTCATCTTCCTCTTCAAGATTTTATAGAGCTTCTCAAAAGACCTTCCACCACTGTTATTAAGGTAAGTAAATTCCATAGTTTTACTAGTTTCAAACACTAATTCCTAGTTAAATTCACTACTAAATCATCTAAAAATCATAGTATTAGGTATTAATCTTAGGGTTCTTGAGGATTTTTGGGATTTTCTATGTTAGGCCATAAATTCTTGTATAAATTACATAACTTCGATCCTTAGACTCCGGTAATTAATTCCTTTATGAATTTTTGAAAATCCGAACGTGTGGGCCCGGGGTCGAATTTTAGTATTCTCGGAGGAAATAGTAGGAAATGTATAATTTGGCTTGGGAATTGGTTTATTGAGTACTTATTNTTTGGAGCCGAGGTAAGTGTTTGGCTTAACCTCAACTTGAGGGATTAGGTATAGAGTCTTATTTACTATGTGTAACTCATGTCCAACGTATAGGCGTGGTGACGAGTGCCTATGCGTTGCGGTCAAGCATGTCCGTGAGTCATTTGTGATGAAATTTACTATGTTCTTAATATTCTCCGCCCCGTGATGTAATTGGTGAATTTAAAAAGTGATACCTTGATGTTGTTTCCTTACGTGAAGATTTATTGAGTAATTTATTTCAGTTGAGGCTTACATTGTGAGATTTGTAATTCTGATGCGAGAATGGTTATAGCTGAGACCCTTGTCGGACATTGTTGAGTTTGTAATTGATCTTTCTCCTTGCTGGGATAATAGAATTGTATTGGATATATCCATGCACTTGAGACTTTGTATTGTTGACTTTCACATTGTTGTTGCTCTGTTTTATTAATTGTCGCACGAGGGGACATGCCGTGCTGACTGCTTGTTATTATATATGCACGAGGGGACATTCCGTGCCGAGTGTTATTATATATGCACGAGGGGACATTCCTTGATGAGTGATTGTGAGGTTATGCACGAGGGGACATTCTGTGCCGAGTGACTGTGAGGTTATGCACGAGGGGACATTCCGTTTTGAGCGTTATTATATATGCACGAGGGGACATGCCGTGCCTTTTCTGTTCATTATATGTTTGAGAAGTTAAATTTCTGCCTTGTTTTTACGTTTCATTTATTACTCTGTTCTGTAGTTCCCGCATATTATTATCCCTACCTCCCCAGCATGTTCTCCCCGTATCTGTCTTTCTTGCTTATTTCTGTTGCTATTTCTCCTGTTATTATATACAATTGCACAGGTACATATGTTGTGTTGGTCCTAGCCTCGTCACTACTTCGCCGAGGTTAGGCTCGACACTTANCGTGCCTTTCCTGTTCATTATATGTTTGAGAAGCTATACTTCTGCCTTGCCTTTACGTTTCATTTATTACCTTGTACTGCTGTGTTAGCATACTGTTACCCTATCTCCCCAGCATGTTCTCCCCGTATCTGTCTTACTTGCTTATTTCTGTTGCCATTTTTCCTGCTATTATATAAAATTGCACAGGTACATATGTAGTGTTGGTCCTAGCCTCGTCACTACTTCGCCGAGGTTAGGCTCGACACTTACTCAGTACATGGGGTCGGTTGTACTGATGCTACACTTGCACTTCTTTATGTTGTGCAGACTACGCAGCCGGACCCGGTGGCCACTGACGGTCGGAGTATCTCATCAGTTCATACGGGAGACATCGAGGTAGACCCGCAGACGTTCGTGGTCCCTGACATCACCTTCTACTTTCCACTTTCAGCTCTGTCTTACTTTGTATTTCAAAGACAGTTTTATGTATTCATTTCAGACCTTTTGTTTGTAGTAATCTCTTAGATAGTCTGTGAGTAGGTGACACTAGTTCTAGGATTTGTTTATGGGTCTTATTTCGAAAGTGGTATGTCGTATTTTGGTTATATTGTTAAATTTCATATGGTGAGCCATCGAAGCCTTAGTTTTCTTGTTCGTATTTGTTGTTAATGAGTTTTATTTATTTCAAACGTTGGCTTGTCTAGCGGGTTCAACGTTAGACGCAGTCATGGCCTGAAGGTGGGATTTCGGGTTGTGACACATCATTAGCAACCAAAAAGTCATATTAACTCATGGCAAGAGAGTATGGCATTGAAGACATGAAACTAAGCAATGATTAATCTGGTTAGTTACCTATTTCAGTGTTTCTAGCCAATTTTTTTTTCATTTTTGGTTTTCAATTGGGTGATCTTAATCATCCCTAATTCTAACTTGTTTCTCTCAAAATGATCCCTACTTAGTGCTTTAGTAAAGATATCTGCAATTTCTTTTTTAGTAGCACAAAATTCGATTGAGATCATTCCCTTTTCATAATTATCCCTTAGGAAATGGTGTCTGACATCTATGTACTTGGTTATCTTATGATGAACCGGGTTCTTTGTCATACTAATGACACTAGTATTGTCACAGAAAATAGGAATACATCCAACCTCTATACCAAAATCCATGAGTTTTTGCTTGATCCATAGCAACTGAGCACAGCATGAGGCTGCAGCCACATATTCAGCCTCAGCAGTAGACAAGGCTACTGAGTTTTGTTTCTTGGTGGCCCAAGACACAAGGCAAGAGCCCAAAAAGTGAGCCATGCCTGAAGTACTTTTCCTGTCAACCAAGAAACCTGCATAATCTGCATCAGCATATCTTACAAGGTCGAAATTACTACCTTTAGGTTACCAAAGGCATAAGTCAGTGGTGCCTTTCAAATATCTCAGAATTCTCTTCACTGTAGTTAAATGGGACTCCTTTGGATTTTCCTGAAATCTAGCACACAGCCCTACACTGGACACAATGTCAGGTCTGCTAGCAGTGAGATATAATAAAGACCCAATCATCCCTCTGTACAACTTTTGATCAACGGATGAACCAGGTTCATCCACATATAATTTTGTAGTTGTGGCAGTGGGGGTGTCTATTTCTTTTGAGTCTTCCATTTTAAATCTTTTGAGCAATTCTTTCACATATTTTTGTTGATGGATCATTGTTCCGTTTGAGTTTTGCTTAATTTGGAAGCCTAAAAAGAAGTTTAGCTCACCCATCATACTCATCTCAAACTCACTCCCCATAAGCTTGGAAAATTCCTTACTCAACTTTTTAGAAGTTGCCCCAAATATGATATCATCTACATATATTTGCACTACCAAGAGATCCTTACATTTTTCCTTTAAGAACAAGGTGATGTCAATTTTACCTCGTTTGTAGTCATGTTTCTAGCAGGAATTTAGATAGCCGCTCATACCATGCTCTTGGTGCTTGCTTGAGTCCATACAAAGCCTTGTCAAGTTTATACACATGGTCAGGTGTCTCCTTGCTTTCAAAACCTAAAGGTTGTTTGACAAATAATTCTTCCTTTAGATAGTCATTGAGGAAAGCACTTTTTACATCCATCTGATGGAGAGTGAATTCCATGTGGGCAGCAAATGCTATAAGAAGCATGATTGCCTCCAATCTTGCCACAGGAGCAAAGGTCTCATCATAGTCAGTTCCCTCTTCTTGACTATATCCTTGGACAACCAGTCTAGCCTTGTTTCTTGTAATCGTTCAATCTTCATCGAGTTTGTTCCTAAAGACCCACTTTGTGCCAATCACTGATCTATCTAGTGGTCTGGGTACCAAGTTCCAAACTTGACTTCTTTCAAATTGATTTAGCTCTTCTTGCATGGCGTTTACCCAGTCAGCATCCTGTAAGGCTTCAGCAATGTTCTTTGGTTCGATCAAAGATAGAAAGGCATCAAACGCACATAGATTTTTCAAGGAGGATCTGGTTTTGATTCCAGATGACAAATTTGTTATTATGTTCTCAAGGGGGTGAGAACTTTGATATCTGTGTGGTTTGAGCACTAATTTTTCACGACTTGATGATCCCATGGTGTCTTGTTGTTGTGGAATAGGATCAAGGCCAAGTTCCAGTGTATTTTGTTGTTGAGTTCCCCTGTCATGTTGCTTGGGTTAGTTGGACCTGGTCTATCACCTGTTCCATCTTCCATATTTGCTCCAGTTTGTTCACTGCTTCTGACCAGTCCAAGCTCCTCATCTTCTGGTTCCTGTTTCTCAGAGAGAGTGTTAGTTCATCAAAAACAACATGCACACTTTCTTCTACACACATAGTTCTTTTATTATATACTTTATAAGCTTTGCTATGTGATGAATGTCCCAATAATACCCCCCCATCACTTCTGGGATCAAATTTACCTAGGGAGTCTTTGTCGTTGTTGTGCACAAAGCACTTGCATCCAAAAGCCCTAAGGTGGGATATGTTGGGTTTTCTCCCTTTAAGTAATTCAGAAGGAGTTTTCTCTGCCAATGGTCTGTCATGCATCTATTTGTTATGTAGCATGCAGTGCTTATTTCTTCTGCCCAGAAGCTATGAGGTAGTTTGCTAGAAAGAAACATGGTTCTAGCCATATCTTCAAGAGTTCTGTTCTTTCTTTCAACAACCTCATTTTGTTGTGGGGTTCTAGGGGCAGAGAAGTTGTGATTTATGCCATGTTCATCACAGAAATCAGCAAACTTTGCATTTTCAAATTCAGTATCATGATCAGATCTTATTGATCCTAGTTGATTTCCTAACTGTTTTTGAGTTTTTCTAACAAATGAAGTAAACATATCAAATGTTTCATCTTTAGATGTCATAAACAAGGTCTAAGTGAACCTTGAGTAGTCATCAACTAGCACCATTACATATTTCTTACCACCTCTGCTCAGAGTTCTCATAGGACCACATAGATCCATATGAACCAGTTCTAACGTCCTGGTGGTACTAACCATTTTCTTGCTTTGAATGAGGATCTTACCTGTTTCCCCCTTGCACATGCCTCACATACTTTGTCTTCCTTGAACTTAATGTTAGGAAGACCTTCCACTAAGTCCTTGGAGACTAATTTGTTAAGCTGATTTAGACTAGCATGGCCAAGTCTTTTGTGCCAAAGGAGGGGATCACTGTTCAGCACACTTAAGCAAGTAAGTTCATTTTCTGATAGTGTGGACAGGTCTATGACATAGATGTTATTCACTATTTTTCCCTGCAAAACAATCTTGTCAGTAAGCAGGTTAATCACAAAACATTTTGAGGAAGTTAATGCAACCAGGTTACCTCTGTCACACAATTGTGATACACTGATCAGGCTATATTTCAAGCCATCTATCAAGTACACATTCTCAATGGAACGTGTGTCATCCTTACCGACCTTACCAACCCCAATAATTTCACCTTTCTTTCCATTTCCAAAGGAGACATTTCCTTCTTTGAGGTTTTCAAGTGAAAGGAATTGTTCCTTGTTCCCTGTCATATGTTTTGAGCAGTCGTTGTCTAAGTACCAAATTTGGCTGCTTCCTCTCAGTTGAACCTACAACAAAAAGTCAAGGGTTAGTCTTAGGGACCCAAACTAGCTTGGGTCCTTTTCTATGAGAGAAAGGATGAATCAAGCTTTTTCTGGCCCAATTTGGTAACCAGTTTTTCTTTCGTACAAAACTTTCATTTCTTCGACTGGCCTGCTCTTTTGCAGTACATTCAATTTTGTAGTGGCCAGTCTTACCACAGTGGGTGCAGATTTTATTCTCCGGAAGAGTGAGATACTTGATTTTGGGATCCCATTTGGGCATTTGACTCCCAAAGCCAAGTCCTCTTCTGTTGCTACTATGATTTTCTTGAAGCCATGTCAATGCATCAGAGAATTTATTCCATTTGCAAGTTCGATCTAATTCATGTTTGACTTTACCAAGTTCTTCTTTTAGTACCCTTATATGTTCATCCTTAGTGTACATATTATCCTTAAGTTTTCCCACGTTTTCTTCTAACATGATTTGAGAATGATCAACAGTCTTTTTGCTAGTTCCTAGTTTCAATTTTAAAATTTCAGATTTTAGCTCTAGGATCTTAGTTTCAAGTGGATGAATCTGGTTCTTAAAGGCGGTGTTTTCCTTTTCGGATTCACTTACTCTGATTTCCAGGTTCTTGCATTTTTCTTTTAACATTACACACTCTTTAGACAGTTGTTCTTTCTCTTTGTTTGTTTCTTCGGAATCATCCATGAAATCAAGTAGCAAAGCAGAGAGTTTTTCTTTAGATAGGAACTTTATCTTGTTTTTGAGATGGGATATACTTACCTCTAGTTCTTCATATGATTCCTCATCTGATTCACTAATCACCATGAGTGCATGTTCTTCATTCTCACCATCTTCTGATTCTTCATCTGAGCTTTCTCCCCAAGCAGCAACCATAGCTTTTGTTGTGTTTTTCTTGGGTTGGACCAGTTCCTTCTTCCTGTTCATTCGTTCGGATCTCACCCTTTTCCATTCTACTTCCCACTGAGGACAATTCTTGATGTGGTGGTCAGTCTTTCCACATTTGTAGCATCCCTCGTTGGTTGGCCTTTCTGGAGCTTTAGCTTTTTTGTAGTTTCAACCTCTTGGGATGCCGTTTTTTCTTATGAGGAAGTTTCTGAATTCCTTAGTGATAATGTACATCTCATCTTCCTCCATATCTTCTCCTTCAATGATTCTCAATTCTAGACTTCTTTCCTTCTTAGTAGCATCCATTTTCATTGTCTGCCTTCTAAGTTCGTAGGCAGTGAGGTTTCCAATTAGCTCATCCAACCTGAGGGTTGCCATGTTTTTGGATTCCTGAATAGCAGTGATTTTGCTTTCCCAGGAAATTGGTAAGACCCTTGTCAGAATCTTCTCCACCCTGTCCTCTTCAAGAATGATTCTTCCAAGAGACTTGAGTTCATTTGTCAGTGTTTTGAACCTCGTGTACATCTCTTGGATTGTCTCTCCTTCTTTCATAGTAAAGTTTTCATATTGGGAGTATAGTAGAGTACCTCTTGATCTTTTCACTTGAGGTGTTCCTTCGTGGGCTACTTGCAAGGTATCCCAAATTTCTTTGGCATTGGTGCATATTTGAATCCTACTGTACTCGTCTGGACAAAGTCCACAAACAAGCCACTTTTTGGCCTTAGAATTTTTCTCCCACTTCTTCAAATTCTCAGCAGTGCAGTCAGCTCTAGTCTTTAGCACATTTACTCCTTCATCAGTCTTCTTCATGGTGGTTAAAGGACTATCAGTGACTATGTACGAGAGTTTATAGTCTTCCCAATCAAGTGATCTTTCATCCTGTTCTTCCACCAGGAGTAATACTGGCCATTGAAAAGTGGTGGCCTTGCAGTTGAATGTCCTTCCTAGTTTCCAAGTGGTGCACTCATTTTGCTCTGATACCAATTGATGTTTTATACGTCAATACCACACAAGAGGGGGTGATTTGTGTGGTGTCCAATTTTTGAGTGCAGTCTCTATAGAAGAGCTAGGTTCTTCTAAGTGTTCAAATTTCTATAGTTTGCGGAAAAGTAATTGCAGACATAAATGAACACAACAATTTTACGTGGAAAACACCTGGCTCAAAAGGTGAAAAAACCACAACCTACTTCGCAGTAGGATTTTCCCAAACTCTTCACTATGACAATGAGCCAAACAAAATTTACCTAAGGACTAATTCTAATCCCTTTGTGGCAAACTAGCCTCTAGCTAATTGCGACAAACTTCAAGTTAACTCTAACTTGAATACTGTGTACCTATTACAATTGCTTCTAGATAAGCTGAAAGATACAATTTGTAATCACCTACTACAAACAACTAGACTCAAAAGAAAACAGATGGAACTGGTTCTTCAAGCTGGTTCAAGTAGCTTTTGAGTCGCACAAGGATTCTTCACATGAACTTCTTGCAAAATTAATTTGGTAATTTTACTTTCAATTTTTGTTTCACTTCAGTGTATGTGCGCAACTCTTCAGCAGGAGTACTTCGACAATTTATAGAATCAGTAATTGAGATGTTGATATACAATTCTGATGCAACTCTTCCTTGGTGGAAGAGTTCAAGTCTATCTCAACTTCCTTGGTCGTCCTTTATTTTGATTTTGTCCTACCTGAATACGAAGTCCATCTCCCTATCAATATGCAACCTTTTCGCTTAGGAGATAACCCCTTAATTCAGAGATGATGTTTATCTCTTGCGCATGGACTCTTCTTGTGCCATATAGTCTGCTTATGTGTATTTGCCCTGATGGACCTGGTTCAACTTTGTTGACATTTGTCATTCTTCAAAAATCATGCAGTGACTTGATTCAACAAAATCGGAAGGCTGAAATTTAACGATTTTTAAGAAATTGGTTAATGTTTGATTTTGATGGTACCGGGTCCGTATTTTTGTTTCGGAGCCCGGTACAGGTCCGTTATGATATTTATACCTTATCTGTGAAATGTGGTGAGAAATGGAACTTATTTGATGTGATTCGGACGTCCGGTTGTGAAGATAGGAATTTCAAAGTGTTCTTGAGAATTTCATGTGATTTGGTGCAAAATTCGTAGTTCTAGGTGTTAATTTGGCGATTTGATTGCATGAGAATATATCGTTTTCACACTTGTGTGCATGTTTGGTTTGGAGCCCCGAGGGCTCGAGTGAGTTTCGGATAGGCTACGGGTAGTTTGAAATTTAGAAATCTTGTGTGTTTTGCTATTATTGGCGTGCTGATACTTTGTGCTTCATGATCGCGAGGACACTCATGCGATCGCGAAGGGGAAATGGGGCTGGGGAGGAATTTACTCTACGCGAACACGGAGACAGGGTCACGAACTCGGAGCAATGGGGGTCTTACCTTTCGCGAACGCGGCCAGCTCGACGCGAACGTGTAGCATATGGGACCTGGGGGGTTAGCCGTCTCTTCATCGCGAACACGGGCAAGGGCTCGCGCACGCGAAGGCCTGGGAGATGTAGCCTTTGTGAACACGGTAGGAGACTCGCAATCACGTAAGTCTTTCTGAGGTTGCTCTTTGCGAACGTGATGAACATTGTCGCCCAGCCCTTGAAACAGACCATAACGAGATTATTTCAAAATTTTCACAACTCTTTCATTAGAACTCGACTTAGGAGTGATTTTGAAGAGAGAATTCAACACCAAATCATAGGTTTGTACTCTTTAACTCATTTCCTTCAATTTCCATCATCACCCATTAGATTTCTAGTCCTAAACCTTGTTCTTTCATGGTAGAAATTAGGGATTTTGAGAGAATTGATGGGTTTTTGCAAATTAGGGATTTAGACCTCGAATTGGGTTCGGATTCCGGAGCTAATTAAATATTCGGGCTCGGGCGTGAATGAGTAAATGGATTTTGGTCCTAACCTCGAGTTTTGACCAAGCGGGCCCGGGGTCGATTTTTGACTTTTTGGGAGAAAGTTTGGGAAACCTAAATCTATGTATTGAAATTAATTGTTTTTAGCAATATTTGATGTTATTAAGTTAATTATGGCTAGATACGAGTGGTTCGGAGGTGGAAATTAGAGGAAAAGTGGTAATTGAGCAGTGAGCGGCATGTGGGTCGAGGTAAGTGTGTCTAACCTTGACTTGAGGGTTTAGGAACCCTTGCCTTATTTTCTATATAATAAAGCATGTCAGCGGCGTATACGTGAGGTGACGAGTACATATGCGCCGCCAATTTATGTAGTTTGCCTGTTTCTTTCCATTCTCTTTATATTGTTTCTTCCCTGCTTTAATTGTTAAATGTCTACTTGTAATTCCATGCCTAATTGCTACATGTTAGATATTGTGCTTCTTTTGTTGTAGATAATTGTTACCCCGTATAACTATTGTTCCCTGCTATTTGCTTAGGTTGTTTTCATCGGCATTTTTGTGATATCCCCTATTTGGTCTCACTAAGTAGTATCAATTCTATAGAGTTTTATTGATTATGAGACTCTCGGTCGCCTTGATTAAAATTCTATGTGTTAGTAAGGGCCTTTTGTAAATTTTGTGAAACTTCTGTACACTCTGTGTAATTTATTATGATACGTTTGGATCGGGTTGCGCGTCGCAACAGGAGGAATAAGGGATATTGAGGAGGAATAAGGGTGAACTGCTATTATACTATGGGACCGGATTGCACTCCGCAACGGTAGGAATGAGGGTCGATTGATATGGTGTAATAATGGTGAATTATCATATTGATATTGATATATGGTGGGATCGGGTTGCACTCCGCAGCATATATACATTATTTACTGTTATTGTTACAAAGGAATAAGGGATGATTTTGTGTTGTTTGGTGGGACCGGGATGCACTCCGCATCAATTTATGTGTTTATGTAATTTTCTCTGACTATGTAACTTATTCGGTAGTTTTACATTTCACTTAAGGATTGGTTATAGTTGGATACTGATAAGACACTTGAGTTACGTATTTATTTTTGCAAATTACTGCTTTTACGTTATCCTACTTCCTTTTTTGTTTTAGTTATAATTGTCTATTATTATTTGTGAGTGTCTCGCCGTAGCCTCGTCACTCCTTCGTCAAGGTTAGGCTCGGAACTTACTAGTTCATGGGGTCGGTTGTACTGATATTGCACTCTGCACTTCCTATGCTGATTTCGGAGCAGGTAGTGACTGATTGAGAGATTGGCTTAGGTTATACAGCTCGGAGACCCAAGGTAGTCCAGTTGGCGTCCGCATGACCTAGCGTGCCCTTCTACACATCTTCGTTACTATTTTTTCCCTTTATTTCCAAAACAGTTGTAATTTATTTTAGACAATTGATTGTAGAGAAATAATAGTATGTTCGTGAACTGTGACACCGAATTTCTGGGTAGAAGTAGTATGTAAATGACATCTATATTTATACATCTTTACACTTATTTCGTTTTATTTTGCCTGTTTACTGATAATTACTAAAAATGGAAAGAAATGGCTATATAGTCTCTAACGTTGGCTTGCCTGAAAAGTGTGATGTTAGGTGCCATCACGATCCCGCCGGTGGGAATTCGGGTCGTGAAACAAGTTCTACTGGCTGGATAGCAGATAGTATCCGGTGGAAACCTAGAGGGAGACACCCCTCCTCCTCTGTGGATATTCGGAGGGGGAAGAATAATTATACCCCAAATCCCCATGAACTGGGAACTGGGGAAGATGGACATCTTCCTGTGGATGACTACGGTCGGTGGAGATGATGTATCAGTTGCTGGTGGCCAAGGCAAGGTTGGAGAAGAAGGAGATGAATATATAGTGTTGTAGGTTGAGAAGTAGTTGCGACAATTGTAGTGCTAGTTGCTGGTTGCTCATCAATTGAATATGGAAGAGATCTGGTACCCAGCTTAACGGTACCAGGCATGGAGACTAGGACTCGAAAGCGAGAATTAGCATCTTCCACTATGTCATATTCCTTGTAGAGCGCCGGGACGTCGTCCTCAGTTGGCGTAACAGCTTAACAGATGGAGCATTTTATTGAGCTGATGAGGGTCGTCGTCTTTTATATAGAGAATCTCCCTCATCACTGACTCCTCCAGAGTCATCGATCACCACAGTGCTTATGGCTGGATCGGGCGCGCGTTCATCACCACAGCATCCGCGGATGGATCAGGCACGGTGTTCTTCGCTTTTTTTATTTTTACCCTCGGCTTCGGAAGAACGTCGCCTTTTTTGTTTCTTGTCCTCCGGGGGACTCTGAGAAGAAATACTTGCACCAGAAGTAGGCCCGGTGACACATGTTCGGGTAAAAGCCTCCTGCAGCAACCTCGTTGCATCAACCGGATCAGCCAGAACGTCCTCCTCGGGGAAGGTAACTGAGCCCTATAGAAGACCTGAATTTAGCAAGAAGAAAGGTTAACCAATTTTTCTTATACGAGAAGTGCAGACGACATAAGCTCAACCCACTATGATTTTTGGCCTTCCACCCATATTTATAGGCCAGTTCCTTCCACTTGTGGGTCTCGGGTGTAGTGACATCCAGAATCTTCTAGACCCTCTAGGACAAGCCTTCAATCCTAGGTGGTGTCCACCAAGTTGCTGAAATAGTGAAATAAGAAGGATCACCAATACCATAGGACAATCTTTAACTAGAAAAATAGAGGATGTACTTACGAGTGTTGTTCCATAATTCAAGAAAGGATGGAGTTGTAGCTGGGATAATGTCCCTGGTGGTGACCATAACGAACCGCTCCATCCACCCACGCTCGTTATTATTATCGATGCTAGTTAGAAAAGCATGGTGACCGCATTTTCTAAAGGTTCATTGGTCGAGCCCGAGATAGCTCTTTTCTCGTCTCCTGACGTGGATGTCGAAGACAAGCAACAGACCGCCACATAGAAGGTCTCATCTGTGCCAAGCAGACTTGGTAACGAAGGCAAAACTCCAAGATAACGTAGTCAAGCCCCCCCCCCCCCCCCCCCCCCCCCCCCCACCCGCTCAATGAGAACGAGCCCAGAGTAAAGGGATACATATAAACATACGTAAAACACTTTTTGTAGAAGGTTACTCGCTCTGCCAAGTCAGGAGCAAGGATGTTCAAATCTTGACAACCACAATCTTCCTTCATAGCACGGACGCTAGAAGGACAGATGGAAGAAGGATACACGCTAACAACCCATGTTCGGGGGTTAGCAGAAGGGTATTTCTCTTTCAAAATCCTTAATTGTAATAAGCTTTTCGGGAATGATGGTGGTCACCGTGGGAGGAGCAGCATCATCAACACTTTCTTTGTTTTCGAAGCACTGAAATTTCTTTGAAGAGGATACCATTGTTACCAGAAGAGAATAAGGGTTTCTTTTCACTGAAAAGGAAGATAAGAGGAAGTGGAAAACAAGTGTGAGTTGAGTAAAGAGAGTTTCACAGGGTTTTGAAAGTTATAAAGTGTAAAGGAAGAAGGCTGATGCGTATAAGTAAAGGAATAGGCAGATAAGATCATGGTCATAATTACCTCGGTAACTGGCAAAAGTATTGCTGAATCTTGAGATGACACGTGTTTGGGGCATTAAATGCGGAGAGACGACGTCTAATCAACCGTCACAAACTTTTCAGAAGGGGACAAAGAATTTCTTGCCTAGAAATGTGTCTTACCAACTTCCCGGTGATACGGTGTTATGCCATCGAAAAGCAGTGGGACTATCTGTATATGGTAAAATATATTCATATTAAATGCTCGCATGATAAAGCGACACGTGGAGCCGAAAACTGAAGGCAACCAAGTCCGAAGGCAACGATCTCATTTGTTCCTGAAGGGAATGGTGTTCATGAAGGTGAAATAAATACCTGCCACCCGGTAGTATCTAATGGAGAATATTCTATAGCATTAAGTATATAGTTACATAGAATATATCATTCACTGCCCACCGCTACATATTTTTCTATGGAATTTAAGATGGTCTTGATCCTAGGACCTTGTTCTGTGGGTGCAATTATAAATAGAGGCTCAACAAACATTGTAAAGCATTTGAATTTTCTGACATGCTGATACTATACTTTGTTCAAAAGCTCAATAATATTTCATCTTCTTGTTTATTAATATTGTTACTACTGCCTCCGGAAGCTCTGCTCCCGGAAATAAGAGTTTTAATGTCTTATCTCGATTTCAACACTAAGCCTTACATTCTTGTTTATTTTATTTATCATTTTGGCATCAAATAATTCACTTGTCTATAAACCACGTACAAATTCAACCGTACCGTTTTACGAATAAACACTTTCCACGACCCTCTAGTCATGAGGTTGCATAAGAGTAAACATTTAACTACACATAGTGTTTATATTAAATTATATCAACTTATCATGGTTAGATGCAGGGGCAGATTTAGGGGGTGGAAGGGGGTTCACCCGAACCCCCTAGTCCGAAAAATTATACGGTGTATATAAGGAAAAAAATTATTTTTTACCTCTATATATTAAGTTTTTAACCCCCTTAAGACAACTCAGAAGTGTAGTTTAATGGTCAAGAGGGTTCAAAACCTTCTTAAGGTCATAGGTTCAATTCTCACTGGCTACAAAAAAGTTTTTGAACCCCCTTTACGAAGATCCTACCTCCGCCACTGGTTAGATGAGTTAATGAGATACGAATATATATATATATATATATATATATATT
>ML258659.1:1885-45257 GCA_005239495.1 Nicotiana undulata | reverse complement strand
AATTTCTCTTCTTCTAGCTAATAAATAGTTGAGAAGAAAGCAAGCCTCGCGCCGTCGTCGTCGCTCGCTCGCTCGGTTCAGCTTCGGCTTCGGCTTCGGCTTCGGCTTCGGTCAAATGATCGAATATAAGCAATTGCTCTTCTTCTAGCTAATAAATAGTTGAGAAGAAAGCAAGCCTCGCGCCGTCGTCGTCGTCGCTCGCTCGGTTCGGCTTCGGCTTCAGATTCGGATTTGGTCAAATGATCGATCGAGAGATTATTTTTTGGACCAAATTTATTTGTTAATAGTAAATATTAACAGAAATGTTATTAAATATTTATTTTAATAATAAAATATTAATATTAAAATAAATATTAATATTAAATTCATTTTAGTTATTATCCAGAATTTAGTTTTCTGTTTTGTAACAGAAAATTAACTACCCTTCAATTTTCCCTCTTTATTATTGAGTAAATAGCCAATTATGTCATGGCATTTACTTTATGGGCGTTTTTGCAAAAACAGCCATTATGGAGAGTTGCACCTCTTCAGATTTCAGCCCAACTTTGGCTATAAATACAAGTCCATTCTCTCAGATTTTACATACTAATTTCTGAGTTCTCCTCCTTCTTTCTGCATACTTTCATCTTCAAAGAAAGCAAGTAAGTGTGATTTGCTACCGATCTTTGAGTTCGCTGAAATACTGGGGTTTGAAGTACACCACTACACCAGTGTGAAATTCGTTCTATCCTATGAGGAAATAATCCATAACCTTGGGTACCAGGAGGGGATTAAATTCCTTAAGGAAACACTGTGAATTCAGTGGGCTCGGATTAACTTTCCATTACGGTTACATTTCTGTTTATTTATTTTATTATTTTCAGAATTGTTTTACAAATACAAATTTCTTACAAACTCAACATATATCTATCAATTTTATATTATAGAACATGCTAATTCTCGATAAATCTATTGTACGTTCGTCAAACGGTGAATTAAAGATGAACAATGTATATTTTTTTCAAATTTGATTTTGCAGTTTACTCGCAAATTATGATAATCTTGTAACACAAGCCCTAAAATATACTTTTTTATATAAAAGGTAAAAAACGTATCAAGAAGATTAAATGCATAAGATTCTACTTACTAACCAATATTTTGATTAGTTTTTCAAAATTATTTTTCATTCCTAAAGCAAACCAAAATATCACCTAACATTACCCAACAAGATGAATATTGAAGTATAATTGGGTAAATTAGGAAAGCAAAGGATGATCTAAGTCAACATTTTTAAAAAGTCAAAAAGAAAGGAATTAATAAAAGGCTACAAAAATTAAAAGCATGGAAAACAAAAGCGAAAAAGAGCAAAAAGTGGAGAGAGACTTGTATTGAAGGCCACATATGTTCCCCCATTAACGCACTGTCTCGTTTCCTGTTGCCTCTCTATCAATCTTTTGTTCCTCCAAATTCATAGGGCTATATACTATTGATTTGATATTACTCTAAATTAAAGTCTAAAATAATCAAATTTCATAAAAGAAGAGAAGATATTATTAGAATTTTCAAACCAGGATCGTTTGATTAAGTCATAAAGCATAATGTCTTGCTCATCATCGTCATCAGCGTCGGAAGATGAAGACGAGGGATTCGATTCTTACCGGAAAGGAGGCTACCATGCGGTGAGAGTCGGCGATTCTTTCTCCGGGGGCCGATATATCGCTCAGCGAAAACTCGGCTGGGGAGAGTTCTCCACTGTTTGGCTCGCTTATGATACTCGATCATCCGTGAGTTCTTAACATATTTTCAGTTTCGTTATTTTTTTTTGATTTTTTTATCGGTGTTTTTGTGTCAATTCGTCGGAATGTATGCTTTTTTTTCTTTTTATTTTTTGATAAATATTTTGGCCGAGCTCAACTAGCTTAGTAGTTTTTGCTGCTGTAGTTATCATTATTACTTAAAAATGGTGTTAAATAATTATAACCATGATTTATTTTTGAAGTATTATCTTTTATAGTCTTTTTTTTCATGATCAACGATCTGAGAAAAGGTTGGTGAACACCAATATTATTTATGCAACTGGTTGCAATTTTTCTTTTCTAGATGATTAATTCAATTGGATAGTGTCTTGCTTAAGTATCATTGCCTTTTGATTTTTTGATTAGCGACTACTTTCTATAACGTGTTGATACCTGCGTTTTACTTGGTGATTGATTTCAAATGAAGGAGTTATTGTGATGGTTATATCCTATATGGCTATCAGGGGAAGATAAATAACAAAATTGAATTTTCCTGGACTTTTTTTTTTCAAAACTGGACCAAATCTGTTTTTGCCCTTTCCGCCTTCCGGTGGGCTTTTTCTTCCCTTTTAATCCTGAAGAAGTTAACATGACATCAACATGGAGCTTATCCACAAATGTAATTGTGGAAATAAGCGATACTAGATAATGCATTTGAAGTTTGTCAAGATGCCAATTTGTATATAAAGTTGAGGTTACTTTGTTCTGTCGTCAAAAGCATTCGTCTTGGGGAGCAACTTTGACCTGATTTCGAGTCAGTTGAGTGGATGGTAGAGTGAGTTTTTGAGATTGACTATCAATCTGTGGACAACACCTCTGTAGGTGTTCAAGAACACTTTTTATAAGATCATTCTTTTTTGAGTAAGCATGTGCAATTTATGTTCTTCATGGGTTCTTTTTCTCAAAATTTTAGTGATAACTAGCCTTTTAGTTAGCACTAAAATGTCTCAAACTCTCCTCTGGAAAATTAGCGTATTAGTGATTTTTGAGAGCTCTTATTGAAATCTGGAGCTGACGTCAATGCTATATTTATTTTCTCCTAGGACTATGTTGCTTTGAAGATCCAGAAAAGTGCACCACAATTTTCTCAAGCAGCTCTTCATGAAATTGAAGTCCTTTTAGCGATTGCCAATGGTGATCCATCTAATAGTAAATATGTTGTACGACTTATTGACCATTTTAAGCACACTGGCCCTAACGGACAGCACCTATGCATGGTTCTTGAATTCCTTGGTGATAGCTTATTGAGGCTGGTAAAATATAATCGATATAAGGGCCTTGAAATGAACAAAGTTAGGGAAGTATGCAAATGCGTTTTGACTGGTTTGGATTATTTGCATAGGGGACTTGGAATTATTCATACAGACTTGAAACTTGAAAATATTCTTTTACTTTCTACAATTAACACCACAAAAGATCCCATTAGATTCGGAATGACTCCCATCCTTGAAAGGCCTGAGGGGAACCCTAATGGGGGAGTAACAATGAATATCATTGAGAAAAAGCTTAAGCAAAGGGCAAGGAGAGCAGCAGCTAGGATATCTGGAAGACGGTCTTCAATGGGTGGGGTAGGAGGGACTCCAAAATCAAATAGATCCCTTGATGGGATTGACTTGAGGTGTAAGGTTGTGGATTTTGGAAATGCATGTTGGGTTGATAAGCAGTTTGCACAAGAAATTCAAACAAGGCAGTACAGATCCCCAGAAGTTATACTTCAATCTGGATATTCATTCTCTGCTGACATGTGGTCTTTTGCTTGTATTGCATTTGAGCTTGCTACTGGTGAGATGATGTTCACTCCCAAAGGTGGACAAGGTTTCAATGAGGATGAGGTAAGACGATCTCATTTATGTTTCTTTGAAAAAATGTTCTTTCACTGCATAATGCAACTATTTCTCTTTTTTTCTTTTTTTTGAATAAGTATTACGGCCTTTTGATTTAAGGTCTCATTTTTTGGGTGTAAGGCGGAGTCGACCTAGACTTAGAAATAATTATGTCCAATCTAATTTACTTCCTGAAGAGAAATTATTTTAAAACTTCACTAACAATAGTTGTTATTATTTGGTGTTGCAGGATCATCTAGCTATGATGATGGAGCTTCTTGGGAAGATCCCTCGGAAGGTGACCTCCTTATATTGCTTTTGCGGGCCTTTAAGAACTATTTCTGAAAATAGCTGCTGAAATTTTCTTTTACTAACTTCTTGTGAAGCAGATAGCCATTGGTGGGGCTAGATCCAAAGATTACTTTGACAGGCATGGAGATTTGAAGAGGATTCGTAGGCTGAAATATGGTTCTCTAGATAAATTACTAGTTGACAAGTTTAGGTTTTCTGAAATTGATGCCCATGAGTTCACCGAATTTCTTGGTCCTCTTCTTGATTTTGAGCCAGAGAAACGACCAACTGCTGAGCAGTGCTTGCAACACCCATGGCTCAACGCTAAAAATCTTAAGAAAATAGAAGCGAAGAGTGAATCAGGTGTGGAAAAGGTTAATGTCGGAATGAGCAAGCTACAAATTAAGGTGGGTAGGTGATGTAGGGATTGATGGTCTTCTCACTGCTGTGCAAGCCTTATGTCCTACTCTCCAACATGTACCAGTGTCGCTTGTGATTTAATTTTTGGATTGTTTTAATTTTGAATAAGATTTGATTCATTCATTAGCTGTGTATTAGTAGTTTTGAATGATCATGACACGGGAATGACATCTGAAGGAGAAATTGACCTCTCCCCTAAAATATTTCGAGCTGAATTTTAGTGAAATTGACAGTCACTGAAGAAATGATTCCTTCATTACCGTGAAAAAGTGGTTGCCTGTGTTCTTTTGAGGGCCCTGGAAAACAGAGCAAGCTCCATAATGACAATATGGCATCATTAGAAGTCAGCATTATCCACCCAGGCACGAGACTTAGCTGCCTGGGAAAGTTTGCTTTTTTGAGGCACTCTGAAGAAGTATGGGGAGCCACTTGATGATGTGAATAAAAGGGGTTGCTTTTGTATAATTAACATTGGAAGGAGCAGCTGAGACCCTTAATCTTTCATTAGCCTCGAGACTTTCTAATGGACGGTACTGATGTAAACTCCTGTAGAGGATTTCTAACTCATGTTAAGGTCCTATGACAAAAGACATAAAATTTTGCATACATGATTTTGAAATTTGTAAGTCGTCTGCACTTTTTTAAAATCTAATTATTCTATTGGTTCCTGCTAAGGAATCTAACTTTTCATGTGTATTCAACATCTCTTGTTTCTTTGAAAAATGTAGAAGTATATCATTTGAGGTTTTGACTGAAAGAGAACGACATCAAACTGATTATTTTAGTATGCTTGGCTTTTAGTTTTTTCTTTATACTCTTACGGAATGTACGAGTTTTTGTACTTTTTATCTTAGAGTTAACAAAGCATCAGAATTATTTCGTAAATATTTTCCTCTGCGAGGTAGATGTACAAGAAATGTATGTGGTTGATTCAATAGTTCTACAAAATTTTGTAACATGAAAAGATCTGTACGAATTGCAACATTCTAGTAGATCCTTAGATATGAACATAGTGGTCAAATAGTACACCCTTGAAAGAAAGTCGTATGTCGATATAAACATTAATTGTTCATGGTAACAATAATATTACCCAAAATAATATATGCTTATTATTTTAACCATGCTTGATATTCTTTTAGCATAAGGTTAGCAAAAATATAATTCTAATTTGTTATAAAGAATCGTGGTATATAAGCACAATGCAGTAGTAGCAGTATCCGCGGGTGTGAAGTTGGTTGGAAAGAGGATGCCCAAAAGAGTAGAGGAGAAGGATAATATCACATTATGGCCATGTGCGAGTCCACCCAATCTTAGGGAGTGGGAAGGGTCCAGAGTGAAAAAAAAGTGAAGAAAGAATCGATTTGACGAAAAGGTTTTCGTCTTTAGAATGTAAAGACGCAACTGTATACTCAAGTTACTCAATCAATAAGTAGTATACACAGTGATAAAATAATGGACCTTGGGCGGATGATCCTGGTTCTAATATCAGATAAAGAGAAATGAACCTTGAGTCTAATTCAACCTCAAAAACTAGTTCATATGGTAAAAATCCATTCCCAACTGATGTGGAACTCACATGGAAATTTAGGGAATGCATTATTTTGCTAGTATGTTTTATAGTTAGATCTTATTGAAAACTATCAACTCGGAATAATCAATAAATAAGTGAATAAATAGCAAGCTGCTCAATTGAAGGAGGAAGACTGACTTCTATTTTATTTAATTCTTCATCACAACTTTAGTTAGAGAAATAGATATAATCGGGGACACTGCCAATATCTCTACTGGAGATGCTATTTGTTTGACCAAAAAATATAGATTTTGGTTCAACTAATTAAACTTATATAGATGAGGGTTAATCTTAGTTAACAATAATATCCCAAATATGAACTTCTCAGAAGTGCAATAGATACTATGTAGGAATATTTTAATGGCAGCGACAACACACAACAATATTTAAGAAGTCAAAGGAAATCATATAGCATTAAATATTGATGAATAGTAATAAATGGTACGAATGAGTCACCCAAGAAAGAATGGAATAAGTGAATGTTCATTCTGACAATGATGGGTGATGGATAATCTTTTGAATATCTGAGTTATTCTCGGATACGTGTGAACAAGAATCTTAGCGAAAAGGTAATGTTTATATGCTTGCAATAAGACTCGATTCTCTCTCTAAAGTCAAAGTGTGTTTTTACAAATGAATTCACATGCCCCCTATCATTGTGTCTTTTTCTATTTATAGGGAACATGTTCCTAAAAATCATTTAGTACAAGTGCAGAGAATATTTACTAGAATATTCTTTTTTGTGTCTTATCTTGAAACTAGCCGTTATAACTCTGTCAAGGGTGGTCGACCTCGACCTCGATGGCAACTCCTTGACTTCAGTCTTGCTGACTCTTCGACCACGGGCTTCGTTGATAATTAGATTACTTTGATACATGGCGTCCCATGAATGTTTTACTAATACCATTTCGACTAAAGATGAAATTTGATCTATACAGTTAGTCCATCCGCTTATCGAGGTCATTTCCGTGGATGAGGTCGGTGAGCGGACAATGTCATTCATGATAAAATTATATAGATTTGGATGAGGTCGTGGTCGTGGAGACAGGGCTACGTGGCCTTATAAGGTCCACATATTTTGAATTTTTTGAATTACACGGGAAGTCTGTTGGAGCCATCTGGTCCAAGAGAAAAAGTGACATCATGACATCATGCGTCATAATGATGTCGTTTCCCGCGCATTGCATTGATTTAGGTGAGACCCTTGATTGGCTCAGCAATTTTGATTTTCGTGCTAATCATGACCCGCCGTTTCGATTTTGGTGCCTCTCAAACCTTATAAATAGGGGAAGGTTTATTGATTTTGAAACTTTTTCCAAACTCTTCTTTCTATTTAAGCAATAGTTTCTCGTTCATCTACCTCACAAAATCCTTTCAAATCTCTGTTTTCTTCGACGCTTATTCTCTTTTGCTTCACCATGTTTTATCTGCAACAATGTTTTTGCAATTGTCGGATGTTCATATGGAAGAGAACTCTATTCCTTTATACGTCGTTTTTCCCGATCAGGGGAAGAGGGTGGAACTGTCGCAGAGGAGGAAAGTTTACCTAATATAGAGGAAATTATACCCCGGTACCTAGATGCCAAATAAGACTTTCATAAGGCGCCGAAAATAATGATGGAGCGGTTCAAATCTGCGATGACGACTGAGCAATTAACCGAGCTCAAGGTTAGACCCGGTCTTCCAAGTCACGTAGACTAGGTCCCAGCGGGTGAGGACGAGGTGCAGGTACACCGTACTTGCTTCACATCCTCTACGCATATGGTGGTGAGGATTGATGACAAATCTAGTCGGCACTTCTGGATCGACTACTTCTATGTTAGGAGCGAAGCCATAGTGTCTACCGCCGCAAACTTTCCCGAGGCTTGGAGACCTAATCTTGAGTACTCGTTCTAGATTACATGCTTCATGTTTTCAGTGTTTTCCTTGTTGCCAGTCAGTTAATCAGTTTTCTTCTTTTTTACAACTACTATTCAGCCTCTTCATATGGTAACCCACCTTGCTGATTGGGTTAGACGGATCTTCCCCCATACAACTGGGTGCACGGCTTCTCGAGTTTCTCTCTAAGATTTTGGTCGTCTCCTCACTCGGAATGTATTCTTTTTTATCATCAGCGCATTGATTTCTTTGCTCGATTTCCTTCGCTGATTTTCCATTTTCTTGTTTTTTCCATAGCTTTGGCCAGGGGGTCTATAAGGAGGTCGAGAGTGCCCACACCCTCTTTTCGGAAGAGTAAGGCTACTACGCCCTCAGTTTCCGCCCCTACTTTGACTGCAATTGATCCTATGTTTGTCCCATCTCCTCTTGTTGTCGCGCCCGACTCTATTTCCATTTCAGCCACTCCTGTATATTCTCCCATTGACGAGGACGATGAACTTTTACCTAGTGATGGAGATCTCCAAACTCGAAAGAGGAGGCCCGTGGACGCCGGTGAAGGAGTCACCCGAGCCGTTGATATGGCAAAATGAGACTTTTCGTTGCTTGAGATGACGATATTGTCGTGGGGGATGATGTCGAGCCGAGTTCTGAGACTCCGAGGTTGCTGGGAGCTGATGTTGATGTTTCTCTTCCCTCTATAGTGATGGAGATTGGAGAGACGGTTGTTGATGATCTCGACCCTTCTGGGCGAGTGAAGGCATCAACTTCTCGAACGGCAGCAGATACCTCTTTGCCCGCTAACGAGAGGGGCAAAGGCATCACTGAGGAGGGAAATGAGTCAGGTTCCGACATTGATGCGGACGACCTGAGGATGACAGGGGAGTGGCTTACCTAGCTTGAGAATAAGGTTGGAAGGGTCTACGAGGACTATTATTATCCCCATAGATTGTGACATGTTGAAGAACACTGAGGACATAGTCCCTACCCTTGGTCCCCTCTATTCCGAGATAGAGGGTAAGATCCTTAAGGAGATGAACGATGGTGCTTTGTCGAAGAGCATTGTTGGCATTGCTCTTAGGGTGAGTGTTTGTGCTTCGACCTTCTTTTTTTTAAGGGCGTCTTTGATTCAGACTTCTTTCTTCTATTTCTTTTTCATAATTACAGATGGTTATTTTGGAGATCGAGAGCGCTCGTAGGGAGAAGAGGCATAAAGAAATCTTCGTGAAATTGAAAGACAAGTTTTTTGAGTATCGTGGAAAGTATCGAGATCTCCACAGACGATTTCGGCAATATGCAGGCCTTTCGGGATGAGTTGAAAGAGAAAGATGATGAGTTGGTGATGGCCATTGAAAAATGTAGCGTACTTTAGGGGATGTCGAGCAATAGGAAAGAGGAGCTTGAGGTTAGCGGGGGCGTGGAGGTCCAATGCAGCAACCATCAAGCTCAAGTGGTCGAGTTGTGGGGAAGTTAGAAGAGTGTCGACTTCAGTTGGAGTCCTTCAATAGTGAGATCACCGAGAAGCAAAAAGGAGCTTGAAAAGGCAGGGTCCTCTCGTTTGGATGCTCCGAGGAAGATGGAGATGCTTGAGTTAGCGAATAGGACTCTCCAAGACGAGCGGGAGAACGATCAGTCAATGGAGAGATCTAAGGAAGATCGACTCGACTCGAGAAGAGAAGAGCTGGAGAAAGATAACTCCATTCTTCACAATCGAGTGGCCACTTTGGAGGCCGAGAAGGCCCAATTAATTGCACAACTATCCTCTTCCAGCACTTCAGATTTTCCCAATGTTCCTCGGGAGTTATATGAGGAATGGATTCATTTCGAGGCCTAGTTAGATGTCTTTCGAGATTTGTATACGGCGGGATCCGTTTCTGAGGCTGCCTTCGAAGATGTTCGTGTTAAGGCTGGTGAAGCTCGAGTCACTTGTGGATATGATGAGAGGGAGAGGGACGAGGGCGTAGACCGACTTGAGTAGAACGCTTGGTACAAACATCTTATCCTGACGGCGAAGGTAGCGATGGTGAAAGGGGTCGAGACGGTGAGGGTATCGGTGGTCAGGGTGGTGACGCCATTGAAGACCAAGTTGGAGAGAGCATTGAAGGTCGTGATGGTGGTGACCAATAGTTTTCTTTTTGACTTTTTAATGTATTTTTTGTCGGCATCTTCACGAGCCTCTGTAAGCAGTTTAAGTATGAAATATCAAAGTTGTTCCTTGCATCTTTTTTCTTTCCTATGGTTTATTTTCTGTACTTGTATGTTTTTTGCTTATATTGTTTGCTCATTTCACTTTTGTCCTTGTTGTTGTTGTTGTCTTTTAGCTGGTCGTGGCCTAAGAGATGAATATTCACAGATCGTGTGCGTTTCTTTTTTGAGATGTGGCCAAGGGCCGCTAGGTGTTATTTAAATGAGGTCGAACATAACCATTCATTATATCGCAGTCGAAGGCCAGTAAATGTTTATTCGAGCGTAATCGAACATAACCTTTTGTTAAATCACGGCAGAGGGTCGGTATGTCTTTGTTCGAGCGAGGTCGAACACAACCTTTCATTAAGTCCCGGTCGAGGGCCGGTAGGTGTTTGTTTGAGCTTGGTCGAACATAACCTTTCGTTAAATCACGATCGAGGGTTGGTGGGTGTTTTTTCGACCTTGGTCGAACATAACCTTTCGTTAAATCGGAGTCTAGGGTTGGTAGGTGTTTGTTCGAGCTTAGTCAAACATAACCTTTCATTAAATCGCGATCGAGGGCCGGTAGGTGTTTGTTCGATCTTAATCGAACATAACCTTTCGTTAAATCGCGACCAAAGGATGGTAGGTGTTTGTTTGAGCTTACTTGAACATAACCTTCCGTTAAGTCGTGACCAAGAGCCAGTAGATGTTGTTCGAACGAGGTCGAACATAACCTTAATAAAAAAGGTGTCCTAATAAACATAAGTTTCTTATTGCTTTGACATTGTTGCTTCAGTTACAAACTTGGAGAAAATTACAGATTTTGGGTGTTGGCTGGTGTTCCAGTCCCAGTCCTAGTCTACCTAGTCCCTTCATTGTTTGACTTGGAGAGTATTGAGAAGTCGAGCAATGAAATAGTAAAATAAAAAAGTCCTACCCTCACGTACTTCAAATCGAAGTGTTCCCTTCGCTGCCTCGTTAAAAACCTCCTTGAGAAAACCCAAATGGGACAAAACATAAGTGAGGGAAAAAGAGTACGACTTGGGGAACACTTTTTCTCTCATAAGTTAAAGTATTTGAGGTGGATGATGTTCCTATAATTTGGTAGTTGCTTTCCTTCCATTGTCTCTAGTTGGAATGTACCATTGTCGCTTTGGTCGTGATTTTGTAAGGACCATCCCAGTTCGTTCCTAGCTTTCCTTCTTAGGGGTCTTTGCTCGCTTCAGTTTTGGTTTTTAGTACGTAGTCCCCGAGTTTAAGCGATCGGACCTTTGGTTTCTTGTTGTAATAGTGTTCTGCTTGTTGTTTTTTGGCGACCATCCTTATGTACGCCATATTCTTCATTCGGCAATTATGCCGAGTTCCTTCCTTCCGCTCTCATTGTTATCCTTGTTGCTTTCGTGGAAGTACCTTAGGCTGGATTCTCCGACCCCGACTGGTATTTCTGCCACGGTCCCATAGACGAAAGAGTAGGGCGTCTCTCTTGTGTTTGCCTTCGGAGTTTTTCGGTAGGCCCATAATACTTCTAGTAGTATTTCTTACCATAGTCCCTTGGTGTCTTTTAGATTTTCTTCATAATGTTTAGTATGGACTTATTGGAGAATTCTACTTGCCTGTTACCCTCTAGGTGATATGGTATTGAGAGTATCCTCTTGATATGTCATTTCTCGAAGAAATCAACAGTTTTCTTTCCTGTGAACTGGGGTCTATTGTCACAGATGATTTCCTTGGGTAGGCTGAATCGGCGGATGATGTTTTTCCACATAAAGGTGATTACCACATGTTCCTGTATTTGGGCAAATGCTTTTGCTTCCACCCATTTAAAGAAATAGTCAATTAAAACAAAAACAAATCGTACATTACCTCGCCCTGCTGGGAGGGGCCCACAATGTCCATTCCCCATTTGATGAACAGGTAAGGGGAGGTGACTGTGTAGAGGTGTTCGCCTTCTTGGTGAATCATGGGGCGTATTTTTGGCTTTGGGAGGTAGCTGAGCAAAGGTGTTCGCCTGCTTGGTGAATCATTGGGGTGTACTTTTGGCGCGGTTCACATTTTCTCACGAAGTTTGCGGTGTCCTTTTACATGGTGGGCCAATAGTATCCCGCCCGTATGAGGCATCTGTCCAGTGCTCGATTGCCGGAGTGAGTACCATAATGGATTTCATGGACTTCTTCGAGGACGCGTTGGGTTTAGTTTGAGCCCAAACATTTTTCCAGAGGGTCGCCGTTATACTCTTGTATAGGTCGCTATGAAGGTGATTGTATCTGGCCGCCTGCATTCTTAGTTTCTTGGCTTCTTTATTGTCGCCTGGGAGTGTGTCGTTCTTCAAATATGTGATAATACAATTGTGCCAGTCTCAAGTTAAGTATATGGTATTTACCTCGATTTGGTCTAGTGATGAGTTGAGGAGATGAACTACACTTTTATTTTCGGGCGTGATGTTTTTGGTAGCTGCGGCCAGTTTTTCGAGGCTATCTGTTTCGGCATTCTACGCCCATGGGATTTGATCGAGTGCTACCCTCAACCCTGAAATTACGGCCTCATAGTTGGTCTCATTGTTAGTCATATCGGGCACCTTATGGACTAGCAAATTACTTCGCTTGTAGGGACTTCGAGTACGCGTTCCAGTACGGACCTTGATGGTTGGATGCTCCATCGGTGTATAGGACCCAAAGGTCTTGTGTTTGGTGGGAAGCTTGGATGACTTCCCTTACAAATTCAGGCATTATTTTTGCACTGAAGTCGGCAAGCACTTGTGACTTTATCGCCGTTCAAGACTGGTATGAGATATCGTGCTCGCTTAGCTTGATGGACCATTTGGCCAGCCTCCCTGATAGCTCGAGTTTATGAAAACTGCTCCTCTGGGGAAAGGTTATGACGAACGAGATGGGGTGTCATTGGAAATAGGGTCTAAGTTTTCGTGAAGCTACGACGAAGGCCAGAGCCAATTATTTTTGAGGTGGGGGTACCTCGTCTCGGTGTCGATGAGTGATTTGCTAATGTAATATATGGGAGATTGCGTACCTTTATTTTTAGGGATTAAGATTGTGCTTACCGCTACCTCTGGGGGCTCGGGTGCCTGATCGTCGGTCCTCCCGATACGAGTCCTCACCATCTGTGAGAAAGAATAGAATATAGTTTTAGAATTTTGATGTCAATAACTCGCACGACAAGGAAATCAAAGGAATATGATTGTTCTTAACATTTTCATAGCCTCCCGAAGATAGATACAGACGTCTCCACACCAATCCACAAGACTATAATAAACCGGCATGTGACTCGCGACTCCTATGAACCTAGAGATCTGATACCAACTTGTCACGACCCAATTTACCCTCCGAAAGGTATCGTGATGGCACCTAGTCTCTACGACTAGGTAAGCCTAATATTACGGGAAACCTTTAGGAAAACACAATAATAAAAGAGGTAAACAACATAATTAAAATAATAAAAACGGTGCCGCTTGGCAAGTACAAAAAGTATTCTGCCAATGACCCAGAATGTCACTAAGTCACAAGCTTCTATAATCTACTGTAGCTCTAAGCAAAAGTCTGGAAATCCATAAGAAAACTCTAGACGGGGGAGTAGAAGGGGACTCCGAGGATTCTGCGGACGCGGACAGAAGTACCTTGAAGTCTCCTAGAAATCAGCAACACGTATTATCCTCGAGGCTGATAGCTCGTACTTGGATCTGCACACGAAAAATATGTGCAGGAAAGGGCATGAGTACACCACAATGGTACCCAGTAAGTGCCCAGCCTAACCTCGGTCAAGTAGTGATAAGGTCAGGTTAAGGCCCTACCGGAGTAAATATAATAAATTAAATAGTAAAAGAGATAAGTAAATTTTTACGGTAACCAATTTAAGAAAACATTTCGAACTTAACAGTCAAGGGAGCCCTCGACTCAGAACAAGGTAAACACAATGTGGAATTTCTGGGATACCGTCCCGTAGTTCCAAATGTTTCTGCAGTACAGAGGGATCTCCCGGAATACGTCCGTAGTCCCAAAATAAATATGCAGTGTTGGGGGATCTCCCGGAATACGTCCATAATCCCAAAATAAATATGAAATACATGGGGATCTCCCGGAATGTGTACGTAGTCCCAATTTAAATATGCAAGAACAGGGGGGTCTCCCGGAATATGTCCATAGTCCAAATTTAAATATGCAATGCAAGAAAAATGACAGGTATGGCATCAAATTATACAATCTAAACACAGATAAGAAAAGTAGGTATTTAACTAGGCATGGCGCATAGAGTGTCAAATAGGAAATTAAAACACGTAAGCATGTTTTTCTAATCTAAGCAAAACAATTTAACGTATTAGTGCAATTTAATAAGAGAAAAAAACAATTTATGATTTAAGAAGGAAAACGGTTTTTTTGCAATAATAGCCCGTGTACGTACTCGTCACCTCACGTACACGGCGCCCACACATCAAATAATATCAAATATCTTAAGGGAAAAGTCCCCAACACAAGGTTAGGGAAGCCACTTACCTCAACCGCTCAAATCAACTTGATATCACGTTCTTGCCACGAGTATCCGACTCCAAATGGCCCGAATCTATTCAAATTAGTTGCATAATGTAAATATAACTATAAGCAACTAATTTAACTAATTAATTCAAAGCTAAAACGCGAAATTAGGAAAATCACCCAAAAAGTCTCCTCGAGCCCACGTCTTGAAATCGGGTAAAAATTATAAATTACGAACACCCGTTCACTCACGAGTTCTCTCGAACAAAAATCATCTAAATCTGACGTCAAATTCCCATTCAAATCTCAGATTTTTAATTGGGGAACCTTTCCCCCATTTTCAAACTTCTACCCTCAAATTCCTTAACTAGACGAGGAAAACAACAATAGATTATTATATTATGATCAAAATACAGTTAGAATTAGTTACCCAATAGTTCTCCTTCAAAATCGCTCGAGAAATTGTCTCCCACCGATCTCCAAATAGAATTTTGTGTTATGAAATTTCAAACCCTCGAAATCCCCTTTTTTGCCCAGCGATTTACGCATCTGCACTCATGGGGCCGCATTTGTGGTCCCGCACCTACGGAAGAATCAAGGCAGGTGCGAAAGTCACTTATCCGGGATGGGTCCGCATCTGCGACTCATGGGTCGCATCTGCGGCTCCGCTTCTGCAGACAACTAGCCGCACCTGCGAGCCCAACATGCCAATCCCATTTTCGCATCTGCGAACTCTCTAGCGCACCTGCGGCCTCCCCTCCGCAAGTGCGAAACGCCAGAACCAGCAATGCACAAGATTTTTCCTAAGTCTAAATTTCTTCCCGTTAAGCATCCGAAACACACCCGAGGCCCCCGGGACCTCAACCAATCATACCAATTAGTCCTATAACATCATTCGAACTTAGTTCCGACTACATGTACAAATTCTAAGGCTTAGACTCGCATCTAGGGACTAAGTGTCCCAAAACTCTCTGAATTCCATAGCCAATCACTCCGTCAAGTCCCAATAGCTGAAACAAACGCGGGGAAAGCAGTTATTAGGGGATCGGGGCTCTAAATCTCAAAACGAACGGTCGGGTCGTTATACTCTCCCCCTCTTAAAACAATCGTTCATCCTCGAACGCGTATAAAGACATACTTGAAGCTGTGAAAATATGAGGGTACCGGCTGCGCATATTCTGCTCGGTCTCCCAAGTTTCCTCCTCGACCGGCTGACCCCTCCACTGGACCTTTACTGAAGCAATATTCTTTTACTTGAGCTTTTTGACATGCCTATCCAAAATGGCTACTGTCTCCTCAAATAAGATAGATCCTTGTCCAACTGGACTGAGCTGAAATCGAATACATGAGCCGGATCACCGTGATACTTCCGAAGCATAGAAACGTGGAATACCAGATGAACTCTTGCTAGGCTGGGAGGCAAGGAAAGCTCATAAGCAACCTCCCCAACGCGCCGCAATATCTCAAAAGGACCAATGAACCTCGGGCCCAGCTTGAACTTCTTCCCTAACCTCATGACGCCCTTCATAGGCGATACTCGAAGCAAGACCCGCTCACCAACCATAAATTCCAAATCACGAACCTTTCAGTCTGCATAACTCTTCTGTTTGGACCGGGTTGTGCGAAGTCTCTACTGAATCAACTTCACCTTATTCAAGGCATCCTGGACCGAATCTGTACCCAACAATCGGGCCTCGCACGGCTCAAACCATCCCACTAAGGACCGATACCACCTACGGTACAAAGCCTCATACGGTGCCATCTGAATGATGGACTGGTAACTGTTGTGTAAGCAAACACTACAAGTGGCAAGTATTGGTCCCATGACCCTCTGAACTCCATAACACAAACGCGGAGCATATCCTCAAGAATCTGAATCGTGCGCTCAGGCTGTCCGTCCGTCTGAGGGTGAAAGGTTATGCTCAGCTCCACCCTAGTACCCAACTCCTGCTGCACTGCTCTCCAGAACCATGATGTGAGCTGTGTACCTCTGTCTAAAATGATGGATACTGGAATACCGTGAAGGCGGACAATCTCCCTGATATAAATCTCAGCCAACCTCTCTGAAGAGTATGTAGTCAACAATGGAATGAAATTGGCTGACTTAGTGAGCCGATCTACGATCACCCAAATAGCATCGATCCTTCTCAAAGTCTGAGGAAGTCCAACCACAAAGTCCATGGTGATCCGCTCCCACTTCCAATCTGGGATCTCTAACCTCTCAAGTAATCCTCCCGGTCTCTGATGCTCATATTTAACTTGCTGACAATTGAGACACTTGGCCACAAACCCAACTATATCCTTTTCATCCTCTTCCACCATAAGAGCTGTCTCAAATCCTGGTACATCTTCGGGGCGCTCGGATGAATGGAGTACTGCGAGCTATGAGCCTCCTCAAGAATCAACTCCCGAAGCCCATCCACATTGTACACACAAATCCGACCCTGCATCCTCATCACGCCATCATCACCTATAGTCACATCTCTGGCATCACCTCGCCGGACCCTGTCTTGAAGAACCAGAAGATGGGGGTCATCATATTGACGCTCTATGATGCGGTCATAAAGAGAAGACCGAGCAACCACACACGGTAATACCCGGCTAGGATATGAAATATCCAATCTCACGAACTGACTGGCTAAGTCCTGAACATCCAAAGCTAAGGGCCTCTCAGTTGCCGGAAGATATGCCAAACTCCCCAAACTTTCCGCCCGGTGACACAAGGCGTCATCCACTACATTGGCCTTCCCCGAGGTGGTATAATATAGTGATATCATAGTCTTTTAGTAACTCCAACCACCTCCGCTGACGCAGATTAATGTTCTTATGCCTGAACAAGTGCTGCAAACTCCATTGATCAGTGTAAATCTCATAGGGAACACCATTCAAATAATGAAGCCAGATCTTCAAGGCGTGAACAACATATGCTAAATCGAGGTTATGAACCAGATAGTTCTTCTCATGTACCTTCAGTTGTCTAGACGCGTAGGCAATCACCCTACTGTCCTACATCAATACCGCTCCAAGGCCAATCCTCGAGGCATCACAATAGACAGTGTAGGACCCCGAACCTGTAGGCAATACTAACACTAGAGCTGTGGTCAAAGCTGTATTGAGCTTCTTAAGCTCTCCTCACACTCCTCAGTCCACCTGAACGGAGCACCCTTCTAGGTCAATCTGGTCATAGGTGCTGCAATAGATGAAAATCCCTCTACGAAGCGACGGTAGTACCCTTCCAAACTAAGGAAAATGCGGATCTTCGTAGCTGATGATGGTCTAGGCCAAATATGCACTGCCTCCACCTTCTTCGGATCCACTTTGATCCCATCACAAGACACTACGTGGCCTAAGAATGCCACTAAATCAAGCCAGAACTCACACTTAGAAAAATTTGCATACAATTTCTTCTCCCTCAAAATCTGAAGCATGGTCCTCAAGTGCTGCTCATGATCTTGCAGAGACCGGGAATATACCAAGATTCCGTCAATAAACACAATGACGAAGGAATCAAGATAAGGTAGGAACACACTGTGCATCAAATGCATAAAGGTTGTTGGGGCATTGGTCAGCCCAAATGACATGACAAGAAACTCATAGTGACCATATATGGTCTTGAAGGCAGTCTTCGGGATGTCCGGCTCCCGAATCTTCAACTGATGATAGCCAGAACGTAAGTCAATCTTGGAAAATACCCTTTATCCCTGTAACTGATCAAATAAATCATCGATGCGAGGCAAAGGATACCTATTCTTCACTTTAACCTTGTTCAACAGTCGATAATCAATACACATACGCATAGAGCCATCCTTTTTCTTCACAAATAAGACCAGAGCACCCAAAGGTAATACACTGGGCCTGATGAAACCCTTATCAAGCAACTCATGCAACTGCTCCTTCAACTCAGGAGGAGCCATACGGTAAGGAGGAATATAAACGGGCTGAGTTCCCGGCAACAAATCAATGCCAAAATCAATATCTCTATCGGGCAGCATACCTGGAAGATCAACTAGAAATACATTAGGGAATTCCCTCACTACTGGGACGGACTCAACTGTAGGAGTATCAACACTAACATCTCTCGCATATGCCAAATACGCATCGCACCCCTTCTATACCATCCGCTGAGCCTTAAGAAATGAAATGACCCTGCGGGGAGTATACTCTAAGGTACCTCTCCACTCTAATCTCGGTAAGACTAGCATAGCCAGTATCACGGTCTTAGCGTGAAAATAAAGAATAGCATAATGGGGCGACAACCAGTCCATGCCCAAGATAACATCAAAATCTACCATACTGAGTAATAACAAATCGGCTATGCTCTCAAAACCACTAAGAGCAATCAAGCACGACCGATATACGCAGTCCACAACAAGAGAATCTCCCACGGGAGTAGATACATAAATAGGGGAACTCAAAGAATCCAGAGATATCCCCAAATGTGGAGCAAAATAAAAAGACACATATGAATACGTAGAGCCTGGGTCAAATAATACCGATGCATCCTTATGACAGACATGGACGATACCTGTGATGACTGAATCTAAAGCGACGACCTATGAACGGGTTGGAAGGGCATAGTACCTGTCCTGGCCTCCCCCTCTAGGGAAACCTCTACCTCCCCGAACTCTACCTCGAGCTTCCTGAGAAGGTGGAGCAGTAGCTGGGGATGGGAGAATAGCCGGAAGACCTGGTGGAGCACGTGGAGTCTGATAAGTGTATGAAGGTGCACCCCTCCTAGCTCTGGGCAATCTCTAACCATGTGACGAGTGTCACCATACTCAAAACAACCCATCGGAGGATGATGCGGTTGAGGCTGACTCGGAACTGGCCTGCTAAACTGGCCGATAATAGCACCTCGAGCAGGAGGCACACTGGATACTGGCGGTGCATAATAAGGTACCTGAGTTCTAGGAGGAGCTGGAATATTGTTGGCTGCTGGAAGACTTCTTGGCCTCTCTCTCCTCTTTGTCCCGAGCAAATATGCCCTCTACCCTCCTGTAAATACTCATTGCCTGCTGATAAGTGATATCCATCTCCAACTCACTGGCCATACTAGTCCGAATACTGGGGTGGAGTCCCTCAATGAAGCGAAGAACCCTCTCTCTGACTGTGGCAACCAAATCCGGTGCATGACGAGTTAACTCACTGAAACGGACTGCATACTCCGACACAATCATAGCACCCTGGTGCAGGTGCTTAAACTCTGCACACCAAGCATCCCTGAGGCTCTGAGGGACATACTCTCGCAGAAACATCTCTAAAAATTGAGTCCAAGTGATTAAAGCTGCCTCGTCCAGACTACTCAGCAGACACGCCACCACTGATATGTCGCTCCCCTCAACTGGAAAGCAGTGGAAGAAACCCGACTTGTCTGCACAATTCCTAGAGTACGAAGAATACGATGACACTTCTCAAGAAAACCCAGAGCGTCATCTCAATCTAGTCCGTTGAAAGTGGGTGGATGGTACTTCTTGTAGAACTCACGTCTGAGTTGCTCTGCCTCAGAATCAGCTACCTTGGCCTCATTTGAACCGGAACCACTGGGGGTATAGGAATGTACTCTGGGTCCTGATCAACCTGGACCCTCTGCTCAGGAGTGCGGGTTGTGTGAGTTTGTGCCCCTCCCCTGGCCTAAGATATAGCAGGAGCTATCAGAAGTAGTCCAGCCTGAGTCAGAGTGCTGAACATGCTCATGAACTGAGCTAAGGTCTCCTGGAGGGCTGGGGACTCCTCTGTCGCGGCTCTCGCAGGTGCTCAGGCTGCACCGCGTGCTCTTCATCTACCCCGACCCCAGCCTCTGGGAGCTCTGACAGGGGGCTCGGGTGCCTGATCGTCGGTCCTCCCGGTACAGGTCCTCACTATCTATGAGAAATAATAAAATAGATTTTTTAGAATTTTGATGTCAATAACTCTCACGAAAAGGAAATCAAAGGATTATGATTGTTCTTAACAGTTTCATAGCCTCCCGAAGATAGATACGGACGTATACACACAGATCCGCGAGACTCTAATAAACCCGCTTGTGACTCGCGACTCCTATGAACCTAGAGCTCTGATACCAACTTGTCACGACCTAATTTACCCTCCGAAAGGTATCATGACGACACCTAGTCTCTACAACTAGATAAGCCTAATATTACGGGAAAACTTTAAGAAAACACAATAATAAAAGAGGTCAACAAAATAATTTAAATAACCAAAACGGTGCCGCTCGGCAAGTACAAAAAATATTCTCCCAATGACTCGGAATGTCACTAAGTCACAAGCTTCTATAATCTATTGTAGCTCTAAACAAAAGTCTGGAAATACATAAGAAGACTCTAGAAGAGGGAGTAGAAGGGGACTCTGAGGATTCTACGGACGCGGGCAGAAGTACCTTGAAGTCACCTAGAAATAAGCAACACGTATTATCCTCGAGGTTGATAGCTCGTACCTGATCTGCACACGAAGAACATGTGCAGGAAAATGCATGAGTACACCACAATGGTACTCAGTAAGTGCCCAACCTAACCTCGGTCAAGTAGTGACGAGGTTAGGTTAAGGACCTACCGGAGTAAATATAATAAATTAAACAGTAAAAGAGATAAGTAAATTTTTACGGTAAACAATTTAAGAAACGTTTTTGAACTTAACAGTCAAGGGAGCCCTCGGCTAAGAACAAGGAAAACACAATGTGGAATCTTCCAGGATACCGTCTCGTAGTTCCAAATGTTTATGCAGTAAAAGGGGATCTCTCGGAATACGTCCGTAGTCCCAAATAAATATGCAGTGCTAGGGGATCTCCCGAAATAAGTCCGTAGTCCCAAAATAAATATGCAACGCAAGAAAAATGACAGGTATGACATCGAATTATACAATATAAACATAGATAAGGAAAGTAGGGATTTAACTAGGCATGGCACACAAAGTCTCAAATAGGCAATTAAAACACGTAAGCATATTTTTCTAATCTAAGCTAAACAATTTAGCGTATTAGTGCAATTTAATAAGAGAAAAAAATAATTTATGTTAAGAAGGAAAACGGGATTTTTGCAGTAACAGACCGTATGCGTACTCGCCAACTCACGTACACGGAGCCCATACATCAAATAATATCAAATATCCTATGGGAAACTTCCCAACACAAGGTTAGGCAAGCCACTTACCTCAACAGCTCAAATCAACTTGATATCACATTCTTGCCACGCGTATCCGACTCCAAATGGCCCGAATCTATTCAAATTAATTGCATAACATAAATATAAGTAACTAATTTAACTAATTAATTCGTAGTTAAAATGCGAAATTAGGAAAATCGCCCAAAAAGTCTCCCTGGGCCAACGTCTCGGAATCGGGTAAATATTACAAATTATAAACACTCGTTCACTTACGAGTTCACTCGAACAAAAATCATCTAAATCCGACGTCAAATTCCCATTCAAATATCAGATTTTTCATTGAGGAACCTTTACCCCCATTTCCAAACTTCTACCCTCAAATTCCTTAATTAGACGAGGAAAACAACAATAGATTATTGTATTATGATCAAAATAGAGTTAGAATTAGTTACCCAATAGTTCTCCTTCAAAATCCCTCGAGAAATCGTCTCCCACCGAGCTCCAAATCAAATTTTGTGTTATGAAATTTCAAACCCTCGAAATCCCCTTTTCTGCCCAGTGATTTCTGCATCTGCACTCATGGGGCCGTATCTGCGGTCCTATGATAACTAGGGATTTTACCTTATTTTACGCTCTATCTTTCTTGAGTTATGGATGCAATTGTACACAAAATAGTCCCAAAGGCTTACGTGTTGTGCTTGTTGCATGTTTGAACCAAAAAGGATGACAAATAGTCAAAGAGCCGCTGAAAAAGGAGTGAAACTGGCACAAATACCAAGAACAACCAAAAGTCAAAGTCAAAGTGATCATCGCGAACCGCGGTCCACTTTATGCGGTCCGCGGTAGTAAGGTTCAGACGGCTGATTTTAAGGAAAAATCCACCGCGGCCGCGGTACATTCTACGCGGACCGCGGTACATTCTACGCGGACCGCGGTGGTGAAGTTCAGAGAGTGGTTTACAAGGCAAACTTCCACCGCGGCCGCGGTCCATTCTATGCGGACCGCGGTGAGAATATTTAGAGAGACTCATTTGGAAGGCTAAAGGTACCGCGGACCGCGGTCAAGAGGTTCAGACACCCCAGCTTCAGAAACCCAGAAGACCTTCGCAGACCGCGGTCCACGATGACCCCGCATGGGCATTTGTGTCCGGAATTTTCGGCTAAGTATAAATAGCTTCTTTTGTATTTTTTTTAGGTTACGCTGAGTATCAGATATTGTGAGCAGCTCGTGAATAGTTTCTTTTCATCTTTTTGAGCAATTTTAGCTAGATTTCACCATTGAATCTTCCTATTTTATTTTATAATTAAATCATATGAGTTTTGCTTCATCAATTTCTGTGATTTCTTCATTGGTTATGAATAGCTAAACCCATTAGCTAGGGCTGTGGCTCAACCCTAGTGTGGGTAATTAATGAGTTGTCTAAATTAGGGCTTCGATGTTTATGGGTGATGGATATTTGAGTTGAATTGTAGTTTTTTTGTTAAGATTAGTGGTTGCAAACACTAATTGGTATTCAATTGACTTGGGTCCTTCTTGAGAAAGAGGACTTGAGTCTAGAAAATCAACCCAACAAGGAATTGGGATGAAATCATGAGAATTGATAGTCCCAATTAACGGGTTAAACCTAGAGAGAGTAAAACCCTACTTGAGCCCATATTGCTTGTGCAAATTTGATACCCAATTGGCCTTGAGAAAGGAAATTAGGCAAAACCACTCAAACTACCGAGAGGTATAGAGTGGGTAACTTTGTAGCATTTGGCTATATCATAATTCCCCGAATAACATATTTGCCTTAGGTATTAGAATCTGTTAATTACTCGCCTAGGTAGAAGTCATAACCCTAGTGCCTTTATCCAATTAAAAAACAACCCAAAATAATAATAGTAGTTCAATTGCAATTATCATTAGTATAAATCATAGTTATAGTACAAAACCAACAATTATGAAAAGTGTAATCAAGAACACGAACCATTGCTAGATCATGTAGAAACTCACTTCAAATCATAACTCCCTGAGGATTCGATCCCGACCTTTCGGGTAAAAGCTGCACCTACCCTCATCTTCCTACTTTAATAGTAGTGTGGGTGAGAGCCGATCACTTTTTGGCGCCGTTGTCGGGGAGTTATACGGTGTTGATTATCTACGTGAATAGTAGTGTTAAGTGTTTTTCTTTCCTTTTTCTATTAACGTGTGCGTTGAATCCTTTCAGTTTTGATGGCGGATCCTTTGGGAAACATCGTGGAGGAGGTGTGACAACCAAGAAGAGGAAATAAACCAAGTACCTCCTCCCGGACGAGGCCGAACGACCAATATTAATGAGGAAAATCAAGATCCTCCTCCGCCTCCAGCTGCTAGAGCTGCCACTCGGGTCCTTCCAAATGAGGGGTATGGTAGTGCCATTGTTCTGCTGAGGATTCGGGTGGGAAATTTTCAGATAACAAATGTGATGCTTACACTTTTGGAGCAGATGGATTATTTCACCGGAACTGCACACCAGAATGCTTATAAACATCTAAAGGGCTTCGTGGATACCTGCTGGGGTAGTAAGTAGACAAATGTCTCAGAGGATGCTTTGAGACTTCGGTTATTCCCCTTCTCTCTTAGAGGGAAGGCTCTTGACTGGCTCGAACGGCTTCCCAACCACTCAATATCTACTTGGAATGAGCTCGTGGACAAATTCATTGCTAAATTCTTCTCCCCAAGACATATGGTGGCGCTCAGAGATGAAATCTTGGCCTTTAAGCAAGAACCCAACGAGCCTTTGCATGAGATATGGGAGAGATACCGGACTATGGTTAAGGAATGTACGGACAATGACATGAACGAAGCCATGATCCAGCAAACTTTCTACCGAGGGATAAACACCGTCAATCAATGTGTGGTCAATCAGTTGGCCGGTGGAAATTTCATGAAATTGAGTTACCCCGAGGCATGTGACATATTAGATGAAATGGCTGACACATCGTCAACTTGGCAAAGTAGAGCAAACGTACCTCAGGGTGAGACCGGTGTCAATAGTCTTCACAAAGAACTTCAAGAATAGGGGCAAGCAATTGCCGAGATCACAACCACTATGAACCAACTTGCAAAGTCCCAACTTCAACAATTACAAAGGCCGAAGCAAGTAAATGCCATGGAGGGAGTGAACCAAAGAAGACCCCGGGGAAATTCTAAGGAAAGCAACAATGATCAGGGTGACCAAGGGCCAAGTGGATATAGTCAAGAAGAGGAGTATGATGACCAAGAAGAGGATGTGATGTATGCTAATAATTACCAAGGTCAACGAAACAGTCAAAACAACAATCAAAACTGGAGAAACGAAGGCAACAATCAAAATTGGGGTAATCAAAGACAAAGAAATTGGAACAATAACAACAATGCACGAAATTGGGGGAACAACAATGATCGACAATGGAGGAACAAAAATGATGATAATTGGAGTGGAGGCAACAACAACAATAACTGGGGTGGCAATGGTAATCGGGGGTCGGGCTTTCAAAGGCCCCTGATGTACCAACAACCAAGCAATCCACCCCCGTACCAATCTCAAGGATAAAGCTCATCAAGCAATGATATGGGAAGAATTGAACACATGTTTAAGAAGATGATGGAGCAAAATGCAGACTCCGATGCTCAGTTGGCCTCTCACAACACCTCCATTAGAAACCTTGAAGTGCAAATGGGCCAAATTTCTCATGCCTTAAACACACGCCCAAAGGGTGCACTACCGAGTGATACGGTGGTGAACCCCAAGGGTGGGAACAATAATAATACCGGTCACGCCATGGCGGTGACCACGAGAAGTGGAAAAGGTGGTGAAGCAAGTACTTATAGGCAAAAGCGAATTGTTGTTGGTGATGATGAATTTCCCCGTGATGAGTTACCAATTGAAGTTGAGCAAGTGTGGAAGAGCCAACTACTAGTGAGGTGAGAATTGATATCCATGATAATGGGGAGGATTTACAAAGGGACGTGAAACTGTCTAGGGAACACGTGATTGATATGCGAAATCGGTGGTCCCACAAGCCAAGGCATCATTGCCTAGGACCCCTTCTTCACACCCTCAACGGTTGGCAAAACAATAGCAAAAGACTCAATTCAAGAAGTTTATTGATATGATGAAGAATCTTTCCATCAATGTCCCATTGGTTGAAGCCTTGGAACAAATGCCCGGGTATGCTAAGTTCATGAAGGACTTAGTTACAAAAAAGTGGTCTATGGAGTGTGAAACCATCAAGATGACTCACCAAGTGAGTGCCATAGTACATTCAATGGCACCCAAACCTGAAGACCCGGGAGCTTTTACCATTCCTTGCACAATCGGGAGTGCGGGATTTTGATAAAGCCTTGTGTGACCTTGGGGCGAGTATTAACTTGATGCCATACTCAGTATTTAAAACATTGGGAATAAGGAAACCTAGGTTGACCTCAATGCGTTTGCAAATGTTGGATAGATCGATGAAGAGGCCCCTAGGGATAATTGATGATGTGTTGGTTCGGGTGGACAAATTTATTTTGCCCGCGGACTTTGTCATTCTGGATTGCGAAGTGGATTTTGAGGTCCCCATCATTTTGGGAAGGCCCTTCCTTGCAACGGGGAAGGCCTTGGTTGATGTGGAAGCTGGGGAGCTCACTTTCCGAGTGGGCAATGAGAAGGTGGTATTCCATGTTTGTAAATCAATGAAGCAACCCAACAGTACAAAAGTATGCTCTTTTATGGACCTCATGACTGAGGTTATTATTGATGTGCAAGCTCTATGATCCATGTTGATGACCCATTGAAGGCTGTCTTATTGGACCACGAGGACACCGTGGTAGATGGTTTTCTTGAAAGTACCAATGCCCTTTAAGGCATGGGTTCTTACTCCTATGGTCCCAGAAAGCTATCATTGGACTTGGAGAACCGGAAGACTCCACCAACAAAGCCTTCAATTGAAGAGCCCCCGACTTTGGAGTTGAAGCCACTACCCTCCCACCTCAGGTATGAATATCTTGGTCCATCACGTACTTTGCCTGTCATTATTTCCTCTTGCCTAACCCAATTGCAGGTAGAATCAACTTTAAATGTGCTAAGGAGGAGGAAGAAAGCAATAGGATGGACTCTTGCAAACATTCGAGGAATAAGCCCCGCTTTTTGAATGCACAAAATCATCTTGGAGGATGGAGCAAAGCCTTCCATAGAACACCAACGGAGGCTCAACGAGGCAATGCAAGAGGTGGTGAATAAAGAGATCATAAAATGGCTTGATGCAGGGATGGTCTACCCAATTTCGGATAGCGCTTGGACTTCTCCGATCCAATGAGTTCCGAAGAAGGGTGGAATGACGGTGGTCCAAAATGACAAAAATGAGCTCATTCCAACAAGAACTGTTACCGGATGGCGGGTGTGTATGGACTACCGCAAGCTCAACAAAGTGACCCGCAAGGATCGTTTTCCCTTGACCTTCTTGGATCAAATGTTAGATAGGCTTGCGGGTCAGGCTTTCTACTGCTTTCTGGATGGGTATTCAGGTTATAATAAGATTTTGATTGCCCCGAAAGACCAAGAGAAGACCACTTTCACATGTCCGTATGGTACCTTTGCCTTCGCCCGTATGCCTTTTGGTCTTTGCAATGCACACGCCACTTTCCAACAGTGCATGATGGCGATCTTTACAGATATGGTTGAAGATTTCCTCGAGGTGTTTATGGATGACTTCAGTGTAGTTGGGGATTCCTTGGATGAGTGTCTGAGTAATCTTGACAAAGTCCTTGCTCGTTGTGAAGAGGCCAACTTGGTGTTGAATTGGGAAAAATGCCACTTTATGGTGGAATAAGGAATAGTGTTGGGTCACAAGATCTCGAGGAATGGTATTTAAGTGGACAAAGCAAAAATTGAAGTGATTTCTAAGTTGCCACCACCAACTTCGGTTAGGGGAGTCCGGAGCTTCCTTGGGCACGTCGGGTTCTATCGGCGTTTCATTAAGGACTTCTCTAAGGTGGTCAATCCTTTGTGAAAATTGCTAGAGAAAGATTCCAAATTTCATATTGATGAGAATTGCATGATTGCCTTTGAATTGTTGAAGCACAAGCTTACCACAACTCCTATCATCCCGGTACCAGATTGAAGCTCTCCTTTTGAGCTTATGTGTGACTCTAGTGATGTAGCTGTGGGGGCGGTGTTGGTCCAGGGGGTGAACAATATCTTCCACCCTATTTATTATGCTAGCAAACCTATGAACTCGGCCCAAATGAATTACACTGTCACGGGGAAGGAGCTTTTGGCAGTCTTTGCGATGGAGAAATTTCGTCCTTACTTGATGGGTGCCAAGGTAATATTTCACACTGACCATGAAGCACTTCGGTATCTCATGACCAAAAAGGATTCCAAAACGATACTCATGCGTTGGGTATTGCTGCTTCAAGAGTTGGAAATTGTTGACAGAAAAGGAAGTGAAAACCAAGTGGCCGACCATCTTTATAGATTGGAGGAGCAAGGTCGACCTTGTGATGGGTTTGAAATTAATGACAGTTTCCCCGATAAGAAACTTCTTTCGGTGTCAATGCAAGAAATGCCATGGTTTGCCGACATTGCCAACTATCTTGTCACAGGTGTTGTTCCTTGTGAGCTCTCTTCTAACCAAAGGAAGAAACTTATGAGGGATAGAATGGACTTCTATTGGGATGAACCATATTTATTCAAGATTTGCACTGATGTGGTCATCCGGCGATGTGTACCAGAAGAATAACAAAGGTCGATTCTTGAGTCTTGCCACTCCTCACCTTATGGTGATCATCATGGAGGGGCAATGACTTCTTCAAAGGTGCTGAGCTGTGGTTTATTTGGCCTTAATTGTATAAAGATGCCGGTGACTTAGTCAAGAGTTGTGATGAGTGTCATAGGGCTAGGGGAATTTCAAAGAAAGATGAGATGCCTCTCAATACTATTCTCGAAGTGGATATTTTGGACGTGTGAGGTATCAATTTTATGGGCCCATTTGTAAGCTCTTTTGGGAACACATACATTCTCGTGGCGGTGGATTATGTCTCTAAATGGGTTGAAGCAGTGGCTCTACCCAACAATGAGGCCCGGAGTGTTGTTGCATTTCTCAAGAAGAGCATTTTTACAAGGTTTGGCACGCCTTGTGCAATCATTAGTGATGGGGGGTCGCATTTCTGTAATAAAGCTTTTGACACTTTGCTTGCAAAGTATGGTGTCAATCTCAAGGTGACCACTCCATATCATACCCAGGAGAGTGGCCAAGTTGAAGTCTCCAACAGGGAAATAAAGAGTATATTGTCAAAAACGGTCAATGCAAATAAGACCGATTGGTCAAAGAAGTCAGATGATGCTCTATGGGATTATAGGACTGCCTATAAGACGCCGATTGGTATGTCTCTGTACCGATTGGTATTGGGGAAATCTTTCCATCTACCGGTTGAGTTAGAGCACAAGGCCATGTGGGCCTTTAGAAAGTTGAATCTTGAATGGGATGTGGCAACCAATCTTCGTGTGTAGCAGCTTAATGAACTTTACGAATTCAGATTCCATGTCTACTCCAGTTCGTCCTTGTACAAGGACAAAATGAAGTACCTTCATGATAAGTATGCTCGTGGAAAGGAATTCAAAGTAGGTGACTTGGTTCTTTTGTTCAACTCTCAGTTACGTCTATTTCCGGGAAAGCATAAGTCAAAATGGAGCGGACCTTTTGAAGTTGTGTTTGTGACTCCGTTTGGTGATCTTGATCTAAAGAACAAAAGTGGGGAGATTTACAGAGTTATTGGGCACAGGGTCAAGCACTACCTGGGAAAATTTGATGATAGCCATGTGGTGGCACTTCTCAATCTCAAATGAACTTGGTAACATCTGTCGTGCCGCGACGTTAAATCAGGCGCTTCTTGGGAGGCAACCCATGTGTCTTTATTTTTGTTTTTCTTTGATTTTCTTGGTAGTATATGACTCATTTTTGCACTAACAGGTTTTGGGATGTTGTAGGATTATTTTGATACAGGGCAAAAAGATAAGTGTTGGATTTACTGCTCTCTGAAGTTTGCACCGCGACCGCGGTCATCTTTTCGCAGTCCGCGATGCCATCTCTTATGAAAACAAGTCTCTGAAGTTTGCTTCGCGGCCGCGTCACTCTTTTTCGCGGACCGCGATGGACCACTGAGGTCCGCGGTTGAGTTTTCGCGGTCCGCGGTGGCCAATTGTCCAATGCTTGGTAAAACTGAAGGACGAAGAACCGCGGTCGCTTTTACGCGGTCCGCGGTGGGTAAGTACAGTGGGTCCCAGGTACCTTCTATAAATAGACCTTCAAGGCTTCATTTTACACTTTACGCACTTTGACTCTCCACAGTAAAATTTTACCTCTGTCTCAAGCTTCATACTTTCAAGTGTGCATTTCATTCATCTACTCTTCATCCCAACATCTAGTAAGCGTAATTATGTTTCCATAACTTCGTAATTTGATTATTTTCTTGTTTATTTGGTAGATGTTCTTCTCATTTTCACCCTTTTTCTTCTTTAAGCCATTAACCATGTTAGGGTTTGTTCATAATGCTCAATTTAGACCATTTGTAGTTCATTTCACTGATTAAACACTTAGGGTTTTCATAACATGTGAATTTGAACTTGAAATTTACTGTCAAATTGAAACCCTAGTTTATTGGTATAAGCGCAGTCCGCGGTCGCTTCTTCGCGGACCGCGATGCTTGAATTAACAGTCTCCAGGTGTTGACTGCGGACCGCGGTCGCTTCTTCGAGGTCCGCGGTTCTTGACTTCAGAGAGGGGGTAATCTGCATCCCACTTCTCCACGGACCGCGGTCTCTTTTATGCGGTCCACGGTACGTGAGTGCGGACCGCGATCAATTTTATGCGGTCCGCAGTGGCCACATTTAGAGAACTAATTCTTGGGTACTTTCCTCTTCGCGGACCGCTGTCGCTTTTATGCGGTCCCCGGTCCCACTTATACAACTCCTTACTCTGTATCTGATGTTCTTCTGTGCTCCCATTTATCCACTGCTTGGGTACTAACAATGTTTAAATGATTTGAACTTATAGCCAATGGTCCCATCACGAGGTGGTCGCCGTAAACCTGGTGGCAGGGGAGAGTCATCCCGAGGGCGAGGTAAGGGAATGATAAAACTTTCCCCAAAGGTCCGGGAAGCTATGAAAAGCACCAGGAAAATAATCCAGACACTAGACAAAGCTGCCTCCCATTCGGAGAGTGATTATGTACCTTCCGAAGCCTCTTCAGAATCAATACCAGAATACATAGAAGAATACCCGGAGAGGTTTAGGTTGACCAATGAACCTTCTGACTCTCCTCCTGCCCCAGCACCAGCCAATTCTGAGTCGTCTGAAGGCTCAACAGCAGGGGGTGGCCATACAGATGCCACCTCGTCCACAGCTTCCCTGTCAGGGGAACATTCCAGAAATGAAGAGGCTGCAGATGAACCCCAAACAGGGGGTGAACCCCAAGTTGGGGGAGTTGAGAGAACGAGGAATCCTGTGGTGTGGCAAGACAGATTCGTGAGTGAGTCGGCCTTCCATAAATTTTGAGAATGGTGGAAGGAGAGGAAATTGATACCGGAGCGCAGGTTCATCATCAAGGATCTATTGCCACTCAACCCCAATGTGAAATGACAATTCAGGGAGAGAAAGGGTTGGGAGTACTTCTCTTTCTACGTGCTGGATGCCAATGAACATCTTGTCAAGGAGTTTTACACAAATTTGGCCTATCTGAAGAAGGACTCCAAGGCAACCATGGTGAGGAATCTCATTGTGCCTTTTGATGGGGCGGCATTGAATGCATATCTGGAGTTTGATGATGTAGATGAGACATAGTACCTAGAGAAGTTAGGTGCGGGTGATGATGCCCGTCATTGTCTAGCGGAGCACTTGGCCATCCCAGGTGAAATCCTTGACTGGTTGCAAGCTGGGAAGACAATTTTTAGGAGAACATTGAATTTTGAGGCCAAAGGTTGGGAGACATTTGTATGTAGCCGGCTAGACCCCACCTTCCATGAAAACTCTATTCCTCTCTGTCGGGCTGTGTTGATTGCTTCTATAATGGCGGGGTACCCGGTTAATGTCAGGAATGTCATGTCCACCGTTATCAACCGGGTGGTAAATGAAGGTGATAGAGCTTACCCCTTCCCAAACTTCTTTACCATGTACTTTGAGGACCAAGGAGCAGAAAAGAGAAATTTTGACACGAAGGTGAAACCCAAAGCTCCGTTCTCTTGGTACGATCTTCAGGGTGATGACAACCCAAAGGCAAGAAGTTCAAGGGTAAGTCCATTGCTTCCACTGGCCAGTCTGAAGAGCCAGTGGTTGTAGTGGAACCTTCTCAGCCCGAGTCCGCCATCCCAGAGAGTGCTCCAGGCCCCTCCACTTCAGTTGACCCAGGCATTCCTGCATCTCGGGCATATCCTCTGACTGCCCACAGACTGATCCAATCACTTGCCAGTATCAACAACTGGATACAGGCAGCTACTTCTAAGTTGTATGTACTTTCTACGTTTGTGGTAGCCCAGGCTACTCCCCCTCCACCACAAGTACCCCAATCAGTAGAGGATTCTCTCAAGGAACTTCTGGCCAACCAGAAGAAAATCTTGGATGTTGTTGACTCCCACGGGAAGGCATTAAAGGAGCTTGCAAAGGAGACAAAGAGGCTAAAGAAGACCCGTGCATCAAAGGAGTCAGTGAAGGAGCTGAGGAAGGAGGTCGACAAGCTAAAGGAAGACCACCTGCCATTGGACCTGTTGCTTCAGGACCCTGCTGCCCAGCCTGAGCAAGAGCCAGAGATTGAGAGGCCAGCCAAGAGGAGGAGAGTGCTGCCACGTACAGAGGGCTTAGTGATAGTGTTAGCAGACCCACCAACACAGGCCCAGACTACAGAGGAGGTGCAGGTCCAGGTCCAGCCGGAGGCACAGGGCTCTAGGGACCAGTCATAGGTTCCTCCACAGTCCACAGACCTCAGGACCCACACTGAGGATCCCACACAAGCAGAGGGCCAATATGGAGTTTCTCTTTACTCTCTTCTCCTTACATTTGTTAGCTTATTTTGCTAGATATCATTGAGTACAATGCTAGATTTTAGTTGGGGGAGTGGCCCTATTTTGATTGATTTGGATGGATGACTGTATAATTCATATACTATTTTCTTTTTATTATGCTTTCTTTTGATTTTGGTATGTAAATAACTTTACCATTCCAGTACTTTTAATATTTTTCACTTTTGGTCTGTATATAAAATTACGTTATAATGTATATATTCATTCCCTTATGTATATTCGACTAAATCCCCTCATGTACATATTCAGTCTATCTTACGCATTTTACTTTCCACATTTCCCCCTTTTTATAGCTTCTTATTTTTCCTTCATAGCTTCTTGTTTTGAAGTTTTTGCGTGCAATAAGCCTTTGGTTTTATTAATCCCACGGTTCTTTCCAAAGGTGAAATTTGTGTGAACCGTGTGGCTCTTCCTGAGGATGGATAGTGTGACAACCTTCTTAAGGGTTTGAGTCTGTTTTTCTTTTTGCTTCTTTTTAATAGCTAGTGAATAAAGGTGCCTCAAGCAAAGCTTCATTGGGCCTAGCACATTTGCCTTTGATCCTATGGTCAAAAACAAATCGTTGTGTTTAGGATGGTGAAAGCTGTGACCTTGAGACTCTTGTGTTGACCGATAATCATCAAATGGTTTTTCGGTACCATTGTGTTGCTCAAAGCATAATTGAGGTCGTTTTGGGCCCCCAACTCTGTTTCTTTAGTGATCCCATAGCTTGAGTGGTGAGAGTTTGAATTGCAAGTCCAAGTCCCGTTCCATTAGTCTAGAACTTGCCCTGAATGTTTGTCATCATAAGTGAAGTTTGACTTAAGAGGTGATTATAGGCTCTCCTTGGTCCGAATAGTCACTTGAACATCTCCATAGCCTCCTAATGACAATTTCCCTAGTCAACCCCTTTGAGCCTTAGACTTTTTTCTTTCAAAAAGCCATGATACAAGCCTGCACCAATTTTAACCCTCTCTTGGCACCCCCGTCTTCCCTTAACACAAAGCAAAAACGTAAGTTTGGGGGAGATACGAGGAATGTAACAAAGTGAAAAAGAAGGTACAAGAAGAAATAAAAGGAAAGGCAATGAAAAAGAAAGAAAAGAAAAAGAAAAAAAAAAGAATGAACAACGTAGAAGAAATAAAGGGAATCAGTGAAAGAAATGAGATTAAAGGTGTGAAATGCTTAGAAAGGAGAAGAATGATTTGAAAGAATAAAAAGGTGTGACAGTATGTCTCTCCAACCCTTCAAAAAGAACTAATTGACTCAAGAAGACAAGAGAATGTGAAACAAGTGAAGTGCTTAAGGGAATATCAAACTCACTTTGACAAAATATTTCCTACCTTTAACCAAAAGCCTTCATCATGTACCCACAAAAGCCCTATATGATCTTGAGTTGAATGAAACTTACATAAGTGGTGACTCACATAAGGGGCAAGCCTATGGTACTTTGAGCCGTACTTGAGTCTTTTCTTTAAGAGAGATGAGTGAATTCCCATTATCCTCGTTCTGAGCGTACAATTCTAAAGTGAGGTTTGCTTAGAGAGAGTTGAGGAGTATGAGTTTGGGTTCCACGATGACCAAAGTGATAGTAAGAGTGTCGTTGACGAGTCGAGTCAACTCTTAATGCTCTTGTGTCGCACTTAAATCCATGATTTTGAAAGGGTCCAATGTTGTTAATGATTCATTTGCATTGAGCACAATTGTTGGTCCCAATTGATGTTAGCAGAGGTTACCTTAGAATAGCCGAATTTTCTTGGAATTACTCAAAAAGGGGTGGGGCTTATTTTGTTTGCTTGATGACAAGCAAAAGCTTAAATTTTGTGGAGTTGATAACTAGGGATTTTACCTTGTTTTACGCTCTATCTTGCTTGAGTTTTGGATGCAATTGTACACAAAATAGTCCCAAAGGCTTACGTGTTGTGCTTGTTGCAGGTTTGAACAAAAAAGGATGACAAATAGTCAAAGATCCGCTCAAAAAGGAGTGAAACTAGAACAAATACCAAGAACAACCAAAAGTCAAAGTCAAAGTGATCACCGCAGACCGCGGTAGTAAGGTTCAGAGGGCTGATTTTAAGGCAAAATCCACCGCGACCGCGGTCCATTCTACGCGGACCGTGGTGGTGAAGTTCAGAGAGTGGTTTACAAGGCAAACTTCCACCGCGGCCGCGGTCCATTCTACGCAGACCGCGGTGAGGAGATTCAAAGAGACTCATTTGGAAGGCTAAATGTACCGCGGACCGCGGTCCATTTTACGCGGTCCGCGGTCAAAAGGTTCAGACACCCCAGCTTCAGAAACCCAGAAGACCTTCACGGACCGCGGTCCATTCTTCGCGGTCCGCGGTGACCCTGCTGGGGCATTTTTGTCCGGAATTTTTGGCTAAGTATAAATAGCTTCTTTTGTATTTTTTTAGCTTACGTTGAGTATCAGATATTGTGGGCAGCTCGTGAATAGTTTCTTTTCATCTTTTTGAGCAATTTTAGCTAGATTTCACCATTGAATCTTCCTATTTTATTTTATAATTAAATCAAATGGGTTTTGCTTCATCTATTTTTGTGATTTCTTCATTGATTATGAATAGCTAAACTCATTATCTAGGGTTGTGGCTCAACCCTAGTGTGGGTAATTAATGGGTTCTCTAAATTAGGGCTTCGATGTTTGTGGGTGATGGATATTTGGGTCGAATTGTAGTTTTATTGTTAAGATTAGTGGTTGCAAACACTAATTGGTATTCAATTGACTTGGGTCCTTCTTGAGAAAGAGGACTTGAGTCTAGAAAATCAACCCAACAAGGAATTGGGATGAAATCATGAGAATTGATAGTCCCAATTAACGGGTTAAACCTCGAGAGAGTAAAACCCTACTTGAGCCCATATTGCTTGTGCAAATTTGACACCCAATTGGCCTTGAGAAAGGCAATTAGGCATAGCCACTCAAACTACCGAGAGGTATAGAGTGGGTAACTTTGGAGCATTTGGGTATATCATAATTCCCCGAATAACATCTTTGCCTTAGGTATTAGAATCCGTTAATTACTCGCCTATGTAGAAGTCATAACCCTAGTGCCTTTATCCAATTAAAAAACAACCCAAAAAGATAATAGTAGTTCAATTGCAATTATCATTAGTAAAAATCATATCTATAGTACAAAACCAACAATTATGAAAAGTGTAATCAAGAACACGAACCATTGCTAGATCATGTAGAAACTCACTCCAAATCATAACTCCCTGAGGATTCGATCCCGACCTTTCGGAAAAAAGTTGCACCGACCCTCATCTTCCTACTTTAATAGTAGTGTGGGTGAGAGTCGATCATCTCGCACCTGCGGAAGAATCAACGCAAGTGCGAAATTCACTAATCTGTGTTGGGTCCGCATCTGCAACCCTTGGGCTGCATCTGCGAACAACTAGATGCACTGCGAGCCCAGCATGGCAAGCCCATTTCCGCATCTGCGAACACCCCAGCGCACCTGCGGACTCCTTTCCACAGGTGCGAAATGCCAGAACCAGCAATGCACCAGATTTTTCCTAAGTCCAAATTTCTTCCCGTTAAGCATCTGAAACACACCCGAGGCCCCCGGGACCTCAACCAATCATACCAACTAGTCCTATAACATCATTAGAACTTACTCGAGCCTTCAAACCACATCGAACAACACCAAAAACATGAATTAAGCATAGATTCAAGCCTAACAACTTAGCATTTCTCCAAATTCTACAAGCGATGTTGAAACACATCAAACCTAATCTGAATGACCTCAAATTTAACGCATACGTCACAAATGACACTACGAACCTACAGCCACTTCCGAAATTCCATTGCGAGTCAATATCAAAGTTTCCCCTATCGGTCAAAATCGCCGAAAATCTACTTTTCACCAATTCAAGCCTAAATCTACTACAAAACTACAAACAACATTCCGGACGCGCTCCTAACCCCAAAATCACTCAACGGAGCTAACAGAGTGGGAAGAATTCCATTCTGGATCCGTCTTCACACAGTTCTGACTACAGTCCGAATTCTAAGGCTTAGACTCACATCTAGGGACTAAGTGTCCCAAAACTCTCCGAACTCCATAACCAATCACCCCGGCAAGTCCCAATAGTAGAAATAAACGTGGGGAAAGCAGTTATTAGGGGATTGGGGATCTAACTCTCAAATCGACCGGCCGGGTCGTTACAGCCTTGGTATTTCCGTCCTCTAGCGAAATTGGTTCTCCCCTTGTCTCTTAACAGATCTTTGAGGTGTCCCTGCCGTAACATGTTTACGACTTCTTGTCTGAGGGCAATGCAATCATCATTTTTGTGCCCACGTTTCTGGTGGAACTCACAGAGGGCGTCGAATTTTCTAGGTCTGATCTCATCTTCGGCGACCACTTCACCTTTGTTCCGAGTTTCTCAAGAGCCTAGACTATTTTTGTAGGCGACATACAAAACTTATGAGCAGATAATAAAGGAAACGTACCTCTTTCATTCAGGTGAGTCCCTTTCCTTGGCCTGGATGGGCCTTCTTCATAGCTAGGGAAAGGGGCGGTGGCCTCCTGACATATGGTTGATGTCATTTCATGTTGGGTCACGGAACCGGGAAATTCCTCATAATGTTGTCTCTTCGTTACTTTTCGGATTCGGTTTGCACCGATGTTAACAGGTGAGTTGGTCCATTGAGGTCGTCTTCATCTGCTCCTACCTCGGTGCAATAAGCATTATGGATTTCATCCCAAATGTTGGGGGATATTTCATCAATGGCTCAACAATTTTCTAGTTTCTCTTGAACCATCCCTACTCAGTCCGTTCTGGAAATCGATGATCGCCATACCTTCGGATATGTTCGACAGAGTCATCCTTACTCTATTGAACCGAGCGAGGAAGTCCCTTAGTCCCTCTCCCAAGGACTGCTTAATAGAGAATATGATGTTCACTCTTGCTTCGGCCTTCTTGGCTCTGGCATGGGCGGTAATTTCAGGTTCGATAGTCTCGAGAAGGTATTACAAACTTATCGGTCATTTCCTCGAAAGTTTCTATAGAGCGGGCTGGTATTTGTGAATACCATGTTAATGCCCTTCGCGTAAGGGTTTTTCCCAACTTCTTCACCAAAATAGAGGACATTTGTTCCTTGGCAAGGTTGTTACCTTTCACGGTGCTGACATAGTGAGTCACATAATCCTCAGGATCGGTCATTCTATCGTATATCCTGAGGTAGGACGACATTTTGAAGGTCTTTGGTATGGCATGCGGGGATGCATCATCGTTGTACGACTGCTCTCTGAACCTGTCGGCGTCCCTTTTTGGAAGCATCTTATGAGCGTCTGGTATGTTGTCAACTCGTTCTTGGTGTTCTTTCATTTGGTCTCGGAGCGCTTTGTTTTCTTTCTCCAATTCCTCCATTTTTTTAGAACGGCAGTGAGGGCACTGTCACCTGCACTGTTAGTAATATTGTGAGTTATACCTACCGTAGGGTTTGGTCAGTTGCACTACTCGTGTGTTTGTTGTATCATGCGAGCTCTTGCGGTTTCCACGGTCATACCGGGAGCAGGTTTCTTGAAGACGCTCACTAGCGTGTCGGTCAGCCATGCTTTGAGGAGTTTTTTTCACAGCTGGGGGTGTCCCTCTTCTGCAAACGTGGAGGCCCCTTTTCTACTGGGTTTTGTTATACTGCAGTATGGGGGAGGCGATCTCTCGCGCCTAGGGGACGCGTTGGGTGTCACGTCCTCGCCTACTGTTTTCGTAGCTTTCGTTGATAACATTCATGAGGTTGCTTGCGAAGTCACATGTTATTTTTGTCCTTTCTCCTTGGTTACTTACCATGTAGGGTTTTGTACGCACGGAGAAAAGAGATCTCAGAGTTTAGAGTTTAGTGACTTGCCCATTGTTTGACCAAAAAATATAGATCTTGGTTTAACTAATTAAATTTATATAGATGGGGATTAATCTTATTTAACAATAATATCCCAACGACGAAGTTCTCAAAAGTGCAATAAATACTATGTAGGAATATTTTAATGGCAGCGGCAGCGCACAACAATATTTAAGAAGTCAAAGAAAATAATGTAGCATTAAATATTGATGAATAACGATAAATGATATTCAAGTAAATAGAACGAACGAGTCACCCAAGAAAGGATGAAATCAGTGAATGTTCTTTCTAACAATGATGAGCGATGGATAATCCTTTGAATATCTGAGTTATTCTCGGATCCAGTGAAAAAAGTGGACAAGAATCTTAGTGAAAATGTGATGTTTGTATGCTTGTTGTTGATACCCAATTTTGCCATCATAGTTTTCAACTAGTATATATACTTTCAAAATATCATTTTGCATCATTATTTAATTTACAAGATTTATTCAAGTTTTTAAAATTTTCCATAAATCTTAGAGCTTTAAATTAAATTTTCTTGCATTTAAATTACTTGAATATTTATTAATTACCCCTTAAATTATTTTATGATGATTTAATTATCCAAAGTTGTTATTTGCATCAACATATATTTTTCAGAATATTTTACTTTATTTTATGTAAGTTTATATGTATTTTTAAGCTATTTGCATAATTTTGCAATAATAGCCTATATTCATGCACAGTTACATTTTTAATTCATTGTTTGTGCCAAAATAGTATATTTCTATTTTTTTAATGTTAAGCTATTATTTTTACTGTGCAAGTACCTTTTTATTACTTATAAATTACTTTTTATAAATTATTTTAAATAAATTTTGCATATTTAATTTATAACCCCAATATAAGGTCTAATTTTCGGACCAAATTACAGGCCCAAATACCCAGCCGATTTCTTTGATCCCACAGCAACCCAACCAAATGACCCATTACCTTTGACACGCCCATTTTCCTATTTAATATTGGTCGTTGATCTTAAATGATCAACGACCCATAATAAATCCCTCGTTCTCCTTATATCCCCATAACCCAAACCCTAGACCCCATTTATCATTTTTGGCGCCTTCAAACACTCCCCTTCATCTCCCAAACGTAAACCCTAGCAACCAAAATCGTCTCACCTTTTCTCTGCATATTGCCTTCGAACCAGAGGTTTTCTTGCCTTTTATGAACGCTTACCACTCTAATATGATAATACTGAGTATCGCTCCATATATGAAAGGTGTATCTCGTGTAAATCGGGTTCAAATGGTCTCGACCTTGAAGATAATATGAGATTCCGACTAGATACCTCAAAGAACATGGAGTATCTCTCCGATTTGGGCATATTTCCATAGAGTCCGACTTAATTAGGGTTTGCCTTACTCGTTGCCCTAATTCCGATTAGAAATTATTTCATATGTGGTCTTTTCTTTATTTTGTATGATTTATTGCTTTTCCTTATTTTGTATGACTGATTTCTTTTTCCTTATTCTGTATGATTGTATTTTCTTCCCTTATTCCGTATGATTATTTTTCTTTCCTTATTCTGTGTGATTAGTCTTCTTTCCATGTTCGTTCTTTCAATTCCTACAACTATATAAACCCCTCCCTTAATCCCCTTTTGAAGGACCTCATGACTGCTATTACTGTCACTATTCATTTCTTTCATTCGTTCCTTACGTTGTTACACTCGAATATTTTATGAAACTGTTGAATTCTTGGTCGGCTGAAAGTCAAGGCCATAATATTGTTAAACGACCTCCTCTGGTGCAAGCACTGTTCAGAGCCCTTCTCGAGGCTCTTGTGAACTCTGAAGCATCGAGGATTTGGGGTTCCATTGTCTTCTTTCAATTTCTTCTACTGAATCATTATTGATATTCTAAGTTCCTCACTTTTTGCTCGTTTTACTTTCCTACTGGTTAGTGTCCTTGACTCTTACAATTTTAACTATCTCCCTTTCGGTTTGTCTATGACATGTGCGTTTTGTGCGCCAATATGGTTGGAACTTTTGTAAGTAAGCATGATTCAATTTTCCTTGTTATTCACGAATCCCTGGTAATGTGTTGATGTGTGTTTTAATGCAATTCTATTGTCTTAATAATTCTCTGCAGTTCCATGTTCTCTAGTAGTTGAACTCGGTAGGCTTCAACATATGTAATATGCTCTCATTATGTGAATGGATTATGGTCTTCTTAAGTGCTACTTGTTAAACTAATATGTGTTCCCTACCTTGTCCTGTATCTCTGGATAAATCAATGTCTATGTTTCAAACCTTGTTGAGTTATTCTTGCCCAACCTGCTAAGTTTCTAAGGCTGTACTGGTTAGCTAAGGCATGTTTCCATGCCATTTAAGTTCTAATATATGTTTGATTTGTTAATCTTATGTCTTTACCGTTGCTTCTAGGGAAAATTTCTATGTTAGCTTCTTCTCATATGTCTAGGTAACTAGTATGATTTACTATGCTTACCTGTCCAATTCCTCTTAAGTTGATATATTTTCATGAGTTCTCTAGATTTTAGCACTGTTGTGGTCTGTTGTAGACCATGCTACTAGGTTGTTGTTGTAGTGCTTGTGATCATGTTAGGCTCCCATGTTAGAAATCTTCATGAAATCGCTATCCCTTTGACTATAACTACTATGATTAAGGCTCACTTGTCTAAAATCTTTTGGACTAATTCTGGAATACCTTTTGATAAACTTGATTTCTGAAAACTTAGCATGTGTGTGTGTTTATCCTGTTAACCCAATAGGCATGCTTTTTAAGTCCTCCTAATGTGTGATTGTGTCCATCATGCTATACCATTTCCTTTATTGAATTATTTCTCAACATGGTGTTAGTTTTCTATGTCAACTTGTTATGTTAAAGTTGGTTCTAGCTGGTCCACTTAGTTGGCATGTTCAAGCCCTCTTGTTTGATCAATCTTGTTCCCTTAGATTCTAAAAATCAGGTGTCTATATGTTTATGTAATTCTGTTCCTAAGAGGTATAATAGAATTCAGAGTTGTCAATTGTTTGCCATGTATGGTTCTCCATCTAAGCCTAGCATGAGCTCATGTGTGACCCCAAGTTGTGTAATTGATACACTCTCCTGTTTGAGGTGTTCTTGGATCTGGGTCTACTATTCGTGGTGAAAAGTGAGCTTGCCGAAGGCCCAAGCAATACTTGGTTATTTCTCTTTTGGGTTGGCTTTGTTTGTTAGGCCTGTAGTCTTTCAGTATGTAATATTTGCACTTGTATTCATTGATTTGTTCTACAATAACTTGTAACCAATGATGGGAAAATTAGTTAAAAAAGAGTGGATAGGGTACTTTAATTCTCACATGAATGGGTAGAAAATATGCTTGTAAGGTTTAATTGTTTTACTTGTTACTTTGTTTGACACTCCCTATTTTCTATACACTGACAGAAAGCATGCTTATAGGGACCTAAATGTTTTACCTGCTAACGTAATAAACATGTCTAAAATATAAGTATTTCCCTTGTTCACTTGATTTATTTCTATACACTATTAAATATCATGCGTATATGATTCAAATATCATTGATCATTGCTCAACTTGTGCTATTACTGTGCGCTTGTTAGATAACATGCCTTGTTAATCTAGTTACCATGCCTGTAGGACATTAACGTCTGCCTAAGGTGCACACTTATAAAATCAGGTTCCTATATGTTGATGTAATTCTGTTCCTATGAGGTATAATAGACTTCAGGGTTGTCAATTTGTTGCCATGTATAGTTCTCCATCTAATCCTGGCATGAGCTCATGTGTGACTCCGAGTTGTGTAATTGATACACTCTCCTGTTTGAGGTGTTCTTGGATTTGGGTCTACTATTCGTGTGAAAAGTGAGCTTGCCGAAGGCCCAAGCAATACTGGGTTATTTCTCTTTTGGGCTGGCTCTGTTTGTTAGGCCTGTAGTCTTTCAGTATGTAATATTTGCACTTGTATTCATTGATTTGCTCTACAATAACTTGTAACCAATGATGGAAAAATTAGTAGAAAAAAAGTGGATAGGGTACTTTAATTCTCACATGAATGGGTAGAAAACATGCTTGTAAGGTTTAATTGTTTTACTTGTTACTTTGTTTGACACTCCCTATTTTCTATACACTGACAGAAAGCATGCTTATAGGGACCTAAATATTTTACCTGCTAACGTAATAAACATGTCTAAAATATAAGTATTTCCCTGGTTCACATGCTTTGTTTCTATACACTATTAAATATCATGCCTATAGGATTCAAATATCATTGATCATCTGCTCAACTTGTGCTATTACTGTGCGCTTGTTAGATAACATGCATTGTTAATCTAGATACCATGCCTATAGGACATTAACGTCTGCTTAAGGTGCACACTTATAAAATCAGCATTAGTAAATTGGTCACTCGAATCGCTTCACTGCTTCATCGCGTAAACAATTAGAAACCATGCCTATACAATTTGCAATGTTTTAACGTGCCTATACGCTGCAATACTGCCAGGATAATATTAATCAGAATCACATAGAAATCCTGCCTATAGGATTTAATGATTAACATCATATACTACCTAATCTAAAAATCGGTGACTGATCGCGTGCTTTTGCGCTTATCTGTGGAGGCTAACTTGAGCCTTTCATTGCTATTATGTGTAGTCCTACCTGTTTTGAATGTCACCTAATTTTTATCATTTTGAGCATCTTAAGTAAAGTCTAGAACCACACAAATAGAGGTCCAAAACCTCCTGGACCATAGGTATGGGACGGATAGTGCATGCATATGATACGACCTAGAATTGAATTAGAAAGTAAACAACTTCAACATAGTAATCGGGTAGCAGGAGATAATAGTTTGTACCCGCTGAATAATATTAGAAACTCCTACCTAAAGGAAGTCGCGAAATATTTTTTATGTTGCACGGGGTGATCCTTTAGACTAAAAAAGCCTAGGATTCCCCCCCCCCCCTCCCTTTA
>ML258654.1:33227-45372 GCA_005239495.1 Nicotiana undulata | reverse complement strand
TAAACTTCTCAAAAATATTCATATAGCTACAGCCACCATGGCAGTTAAGATGAAGGGTACCCACATTAACCCTCATCTTGGTACAATGTAGCATCTATGAACAAGACAACCTCCCTTCAAAGAAAACCATCAACAGCTTATGCTAACAATTAGATCAGTTACTATTTATTGCTATGGCTTCAATTAACACAGCCTTCTGAAGCAAGACTTGACAACCACATATGTCAGCAGCTACTGCAGGGAAGGCAATGCAGCGTGGAGGATCTTTGAAACTTTGTATGGTGAGGTTCTTTTACTTCCTATATCCCTAATCATTATGTTTTATTCTGAATTCTTATTATTTATACACAACATTTGATATTAACTAGTACTCCCTCTGATCATATGTTTGATTGAGAATGAAATTTATAAAAATATTTATTCTTATGGTTATAACATACAGAAAACACCCTTTAAATTTTGTAATTTTATAAACATGTCATATCACTCTTACAAGAGAAATGTGACAGTTCTTTTTGAAAGAGATTAAAAGGAAAAATAAGGCACAAAATTGAATCAGATGGAATAATTATTTAACAAATTGATATTTTACTTTACTCCCTTAGCTGATTAATTAAGCTTTAAACATGTCAACAATACAATAGAGAAATGATATCATAGAGTGGGGGGGTTTAGTAATGTGTAAAATGAATTAAAATGATGAAAACAGTAAGAAAACAGTCTGTAAAGGAACACACACACACACACACACACACACACACACACACATATATATATATATATATATATATATATAAAAACAAAATCACATTAACTAAAATTACAAACAAATTAGTACCCATCAAAAAAAATTATTTCAGGTTTAACAACAGAGGAAGAAAATGCATACATTTTGGATAGCTTGTTAGGGGCACCACCGGTGACTTTAGCAACACGGAGAAGAGCAAGTTCAGCCTTCAGATCCTTCAACTGAGCCAACAAATCAGGCTTTGACTTGCCCCTCAGCTCATGAACCTTTATTCTCGCTGCATTTCACCCAAAACATAAAACAAAAATTAGTCTCAAGTAGTTAATACAAATCAAAAATCACAAAACACTTTTTTAGAAATTATTTGAAGATGAAGAAAGTTGAATCTAAAACTGAGTGAGTTTGACGATGCGTACCCATGGCTGCTCCTTTGAGGTTACTGCTTAGAAGCTGAAGAGGATTTAGGGTTTTTGGGTACAATGCCTGAACCGTGAGTATATATAGTTTTGACTGAGTATCTTATTTGGGCTGGACTTCGATTCCGAAATAAAAGTTGAGGCCCATTTTGGCTCAAATTCAGCGATAGGCCCATTACTTTACTGCTTCCATAACTCCGCTACGCTGTACACGAATGACATAGTTAACTACAAAAATAAAATTATTTACCCTTGTTTATCCATTTGTTTTCCTACTCATCAAACCAATTATATTTTTTACCCATAGTAATTTTTGTGGGGGAAATTTCTCTTTTTTATCCAAGTCTTTTTTATTTCTATGTTTCTTTTCTTTTCTTTTTTTCCTTTTTTTCTTTCTTTTCTCCTTTTCTTTTTTCTTGTTTTCTACTTATTTTTTTCTTTTTTCCTTTTCTAATTTCATGTAACTTCTTTTTTTATATTCTTTTTCTCTTCATAATCAAATTTTATTTATTGTTTTCACTATCTTTTATTATTCTTTTTATACAATAAGAAGATATAACTGATATAGTAAATATTTTTTCACCTTTTTTTTAATATAACTAGTATAATATACCTTTTGTTTTTTTTCTTTCTCATTTTTTAAATTCAATTATTAAACTGAAATAATATCAATTGTCACTTGATCTAATTCACTGAATATCACACTGACTACTGCTGAGCATCATAAATTACATAATCAGATTATAAGAATCAACACGTGATTGCCATGCAAAATTTGATCTCATTCCCTACAAATATCAGTACACACTCTACCATTAGCAGTAATACAACTAGTTATAGAGCAAGAAAATATAAATTACAGCAACCAAATCTCCATATATACTAGTTAGAATAAAAATGATAATACAATATTAAAAAATACAATAAAAGTATAGGTGGCACAAAAGACTTCTAGTACCATGTGATACCAATATGGTATATATGTATACTAACAGAGCATATGATTTCTCTAGAATATTGATACAACTATATTCGACTATACTACTGTACCAAAACATAAAAGGACGCAATAAAAGTATGAGAAAATTACATGCTCGTATTGCAAGCTAAATATTCACAAAACAACTTGCTCATTCTGTATACTAACAGGGGTATGAGGTCGTTCCAACAATTTCCTATAACTATAAAAACTATTACATAATACACATAATTTATGTCTATCGACACTAAACCTGACAATCGGGCCGGGTTGACCCGCTAACAGCCCGGTTCAACTCGGGTCAGCCCGGTCCAGCCCGTTAAAATTGATAGGGGGGCGGGTTGGGACAGGTTGGGCGGGGGGCGGGTTTTAAACGTCCAATTTTTTTTTAACGGGTAACCGAACCCGCTACAACCCGTTAAGACCTTAACGGGTTCTTAACGGGCTGCAGCCCGGTTCAGCACGTTAGTGATCCAAAAAAATTTATTTTTTATTTTTTTCAAAAATATCTGACCGTTGCCAATGGTAAAATACCAAAAAGGACCGTTGGCAAACGGCCATTTCTTCCCAAAATAGCCTAAATTTTTAATTTTATTAATATTTTAGCCCCCCCACCCTTATAATTTCTAAATTACAATTGTAACCTTTTTAAAATCTATAAATAGCCTCTTTCTTCTTCATTATTCCTCACAATTCAATTTATTTTCTCTCTAATTCTCTCTCAATTCTCTCTTGATAATATTCTCAATTACTCATTATTTCAGGTTTTCAAGTTTCAAGTTTCATCAAATATTTAGTTTAAGTCATTACAAAAGTATTATTATCAAATATTATATATTTCTAATTCAATTATTCAAGTGAAGTGTGGCATCAATTATCAAGTATCAAGTTATCAATTGAAGTTTGAGTTTCTACATTCTATATCAAAATTAGTGCGTCATTCGAAATCCCGGTACACTCGTTCCATCCCTTTCTCTTTATTATTTAGAATTATTATTTAATTATTTTATTTTAAATTACATAATGGATTTACTTAGAGCGGCCAAAAAAGCTTGCACTAGTAGTAGAGGTACTAGCAAGAAAATTTCCAAAAGATCAAGAGGTGGTTCTTCTAGTAATTTTACACATGTTTCTGAAAGTTCACCCGAAAATGTAAATGTAGATTATGAGCTAATTCAAGAAAATTATGGTATAGATGATGATTTAGATGATATTTTAGATGATATTCAATCACCCGATAATCTTGAAACACCACCAGCTACACCCGGTAATGCTAGTCAAACACAAAATATTAGGGGTGGAAGTGCAAGTAAGTCTCCTTTGGCGCCTATTAAGAAGAATCGAAGATTAAGAAGTAAGTGTTGGAATTTTTTTGATAGACTAGAAAATGAGAAAAATTATGTAAAATGTAAAATATGTAAGGAAGTTTATAAACACGAGCCCGGTAAAAATGGGGGAACGGGTCAACTTCGTAGACACATGAAAGAAAGTCACCCTATTGATTGGGGAGTAGGCGATGAAGGTGGGCAACAAAAACTTAACCTGGGGGGGTAATGGGTAAATACGATATTAAAAAAGACCGAGAAAAATTAGCTAAAATGATTGTTTTAGGTTGTTTACCTTTTAGTTTTGCTTCTTCACCATATCTTGTTACTTATATTCAAAGAATTTATAACCCTATGTTTAAAGGTATTCCTAGAAGTACTTGTAGATCTGATATCTTTAGGCTTTATGGACAATATCAGACATATATACGTTATTTGTTCGCTAGTCTTTCTTGTAGAGTTTCTCTTACTTCTGATATTGGTCGTGATGTAAATGGAAATGATTATTTAACTATTACATGCCATTGGATAGATGATAATTTTTGTATGCAAAAATGTATTATTGCTTTTAAATATGATGAAGATCAAAGTCATACCGGTGCATTTATAAGTAATACTATCCATGAAGTTGCTTTATTTTATAATCTTGCAGAAAAAGTTTCTTGTATGTCATTTGATAATGCTTCTAACAACAATGTTGCTATTACATTACTAAAATTGCATCTACACCCACTACTTCCTGAAATATTTCATATTAGATGTGCATGTCATATTTATAACTTGATTGTGAAGAGTGGCATTGACTTATTTCACAATGAAATCACTTTAGTTAGGAGAGATGTTGGTGTAATTCAAGAAAATAATAGAAGTGCTAGATTAAATGCATTTAAGGAAAAATGTGTACACTATGGACTAAAATCTAGACTCATGCTTGAAGAAATAGTTAGTAGGTGAAATTATACTTATTTATTCCTAAGATGTTGTTATAAATATAGAATGCCTATAACTGAAGTTGCTAATAATCATTGTACCGATCATAACCGTTTGTTAACATCTAAAACTTGGGATGTCATTGAAGATGTTGTAAAGTTTTTACAAAAAATTTATGTGGCTACACTTGAGTTTTCTGGAGCTTATTATCCTACTATTATAAATGGTTTAGTTCATATTGCTGAAATTTCTCTTTTACTACATAAGTTGAAGATGAAAGACGGATATACTGCTGTTGTTGAACAAATGCTAGATAAGTTTAAAAAATATTTCTTCCCAATTCCCCCTATTTACCTAATTGGTGCTATTTTAAACCCTACTATCAAAATGATAAAGTGTCGCCAATTAATCAGTGCTTTATATACTTATATGGATATTGGAGCAACTGAAACTCCTGATAGTGACACTTGTATTTCTGATCTACACAAATATTTACAAACTTTGTATAATTATTATGCTAACATTGTTGATGCTTCTTCGGTTGTAGATGCAAATATTCCTTCAAGTAATACTTCAACATCTGGAACAACTTTGGAAGATGATGATAATGTTCAAGATTATTGGATTTGGTCTACACTAGCAGAGCATCAACAAACCAGTAGCCGGAATATTGATGAACTCCAATTCTACTTGCAAAAGTCACCGGATCCCCTCACAAAAAAATGTCTACCTCTGAGTTGCTGGAGGAGCAACTCAAATCAATTTCCTGTTCTTTCGGCCATGGGTCGAGACGTTCTAAATGTGCCTATTTCAACAGTCGCATCAGAGAGCGCATTTAGCCAAGCAAGACAGCAGCTAGGAAATACTCGTCATTCATTAGGCAGCAACGCTTTGGAAGTTCTAGTGTGCTTCAGAGATTTGATTAGATCAGAACGGCGAAATCAAGGGCGTGACGAGGTAGATGATGCGGAGGACCAAGAAATTGAAGATATAATGGTTTATGGTACCGATTATTCAACCAATGCCGGAAATCAAGAACCTCACGTTGACATGGAAGAGCTTACAAAGATGATGCAAAACATATGATTTACTATTTTATTTTTTTTAACAATTGTTGTAAACTTTTAATTAACAAGTTCAAAAATCAAAAAAATCTGCAAATTAATTTGAAGTATTATATATTATTCAATAAAAATATCAAAGTTACTTACATATTGTGAATTTTTGATATTACATATTAGTCTTATTCAATACTTTCTATTTTCCAATTTAGAATTTTAAAATTTAAATTTAAATCTTTAAACTTTTTAAACTTTAAAGTTTACACCTCAAAGTTTGAAATTTAAAATTTGAAAAGTTTGAAATTTAATAATTTAATTTGCAAGTTTTAGTTTATTCTTTTAATTCTAAACTCTTAAAAGTTTAATTCTAACCCTTAAAAGTTTGCAAACACTTAACTATCAACAACATTGAAAAAGAAAAATATAACTTAATTTTAAAAAAAAATTAAAAAAAAAACGCCCCGCCCGAGCCCGCACGGGCCCTAAATAACCCGCAAAATCCCAGCCCTATAACAGCCCGTTAACCCAGCCCTATAACAGCCCGCCCCGAACCTTAACGGGCTGACGTTTTTTTTGTCCAGCCCGTCTCAGCCCGCCCGATAAACACCCTTAATCGGCACACACGAATTTCAGCACTGCAAATCATGTTCATATAAATAATTTCATAATAGAATTCACTTAAAATGCATCCAAAACAACAATGTTCAGACTACCATATGATACCAATATGGCATATAATTATACCAACATGGTATATAGTTTTGCTGGTTAATTTCCGTCAACTATATGGCTATACTACTATTACATAACACACATGCATAAAGAGAAAAATAAAAAAAATAGTGTACCACATATTAATATAATAAAGTATTTCAAGATATTGTACTATATCACTATTATTAAAAGAAAATCAAATATTGTACCAATTAAATGAAGCTAATACAACCAAAAAATGATTCAACTAGCATATGATACCAATATAGTATATAGCTATACTAATAGGGTATATAGTTGGAATGAATTATATACCAAAATGATATATTTGTATACTATTTGGGTATACAATACAAATTCATCTTCTTCTTTGGTTCAACTATATTTCAACCCAAATTTCTAAAATCTACTACAAAATCTCTTTCAAATTGACTAAAACTTTAGCTACAACCTCCAATCAACTTTCCAAACAAACTCATGCAGGATCAAATCAAAACAATTAAAAACTCAAACAGACCAAGTTATGAGTTTCAAGCTTCAAGGTCCTTCAATGGTGGATTATTTTTCCTTTTCTACTTTCATTTAACTTCCTTTTTTTATATTCATTTTCTCTTCATAATCCAATTTCATTACTGTTTTCACTATTTATTTTTATACCGTAAGAAAAAATAACTGATATAGAAAATATTTGTTTACCCTTTTTATATATAACTTGTATAATATACCTTTTTTTTTCTCATTTTTTAAATTCAATTATTAAACTGAAATAATATCAGTTGTCACTTGATCTAATTCACTGAATATCACACTAACTATTGCTGAGCATCATAAATTACATAATCAGATTCTAAGAATCAACACGTGATTTCCATTTCAAAATTTGATCTCCTTCCCTACAAATATCAGTACACACTTTACCATTAGCAGTAATACGACTAGTTATGTAGCAAGAAAATATAATCTACAACAACCAAATCTCCATATATACTAGTTAGAATAAAAATAATAATAAAATATTAGAAAATGAAATAAAAGTATAAATAGCATATGATACCAACATAATATATAACTATACCAATTGGGTATATTGTTGTACTGGGTCATTCCAACAACTGCATATAACTATAACAACTATTACATAATACACAAAATCTATGTTCATAGGTACAAGAAAATCCAACACAGCAAACATGTTCATATAAATCATTTCACAACAGAATTCACTTAAAAATGCAGCTAAAACACCATATTATTCAAACTACCATATGATACCAATATGGCGTACAACTATACCTACATGATATACATTTTTACTTGTTAATTTCTGGCAACTATATGACTATACTACTATTACGTAACACACATGCACAAAGAGAAAAAAAGAAAATAGTGTACCACATATTAATATAATAAAGTATTTCAAGATATTGTACTATATTACTAGTATTAAAAAAATCAAATAGTGTACCAATTAAATGCAGCTAATACAACAAAAAAATGATTCAACTGTCATATGATACCATTATAGTATATAACTATACTAATAGGGTATATAGTTGTACGGGGTCGTTCCAACAAGTGCATATAACTATAAGAACTATTACATAATACACAAATTTTATGTCCATAGGTACAAGAAAATCTAACACACCAAAACATGATCATATAAATCATTTCAGAATAGAATTCACTTAAAAATACAGCTAAAACAACCAAAAAATATTCCAACTACCATATGATATCAATATGCCATAAAATTATACCAATAGGGTATATAGTTCTACAATATATCAAAATAATATCTTGTGTTCTTCATTCAATATTATACTATTATATTATATTATATTACTATAAGTTATAACATTATATTATAGTATAATGTTATAAATAAACCCAGACAAAATTAGTCCAAAACTACACAAACTCAACAATACCCAATTTATGAGTTTCAACCTTCAAGGCTCTTCAATTGTGGATTTAACCCTTTCAATAATAAATATGTGAAAATCAACATTAACATTATAATCCAAATGTTAAAGAACAACACAAATGAATTTCAATAATAAAACGTTTCAAGCACACACCAAAAATACAGATCTAAAAATGTGAATTCATACACATAAAGTTCCAATTATTAACTTTAGATTTGAAATTGGATCCACTACTTTGTACTATTTCTTTTATGAATAATGGATAGAGACTCACCGAAAACTTTTTCCTATTTAATTTTCGTGCCAATGATATATAGAAGAGAGAATTTAAGAATAAAAGGATTGCTATTGTTGGAAGAATATGAAGAGAAAATGAATTGATGTTGTAAACGGAAGAAAGAGAAATAAGGAGAAAAACAGGGGAACATATAAGCCAACTTTAACTATAAAATTATATAGGAAGAAAGATAGGTAGGTCGGGTAATTAATATGGGTGGAGTAGATGCATATTGTAATTATTTTCAAAATGGGTAAAAACGGGTAAATATTTTGATTTTTGTGGGTATATAGTGTAGTTCCCTCTAATCTTATCTATCTATCTATATTTATATTCATATCGTGTATATATATCTATATCATCATACTATATTATAAGTATGAAAACTTTTAGATAAGTTGTTTTACTAAAATACCCATCTAAAACGGATTGACCATTTTGTCCTTCCAAAAAATTTAAAGACATTTATTAAATAGATAAGTTCAATTATGCTAAAATTGGATATAAAGTAAGAAACCTTGAACCTTCCGCTATTAATTAGTTATAATTCATGTCCTTTAGTTTCCACCACTAAATTCATCCGTTCACTTCGTTTCACATACTTTGAATCATATTATAACATGAATAATTAATGCCCCTCCACTTTATATATTCTACAATTATTCTTTAGACCTTTTATGTCAAAGCTTTATTCATGGGTTAAAACAAACTTTGCATTACTCTTTGGCATTTTCAGCTATTCTCATTTGCTTTGAAGGTACCTATTATTGGTAGAGAATGGAGAGATTGATAAATTGATCTCTTTTCCACTTAGAATCTTTTCTGTAGCTTATGCTTTAAAGATCATAATTTTTAACATATATTTTTCGTAAGTTTCAAAATTAAATTTGAAAATTAGAAGATATTATTTTATTTTATTTGATAGAGAGTTACATTTCTCATAAAATATTAAAACACCAAGCAATTAAAATTTGACATGTGATTATCGTACTAACTTTCGTAATACGATTATATTTATAGAGTTCAACTAACTTTCTTTTGCTAAATTGACAAATAAAATGAGTCATAATTTCTAAATTAGCCAAAGGTTACATGTACATGCAACAAGAATTTATATACTTTAATTAATTTTTATTTCAATAACCGTTAATATATCTATTAAAATTGCCTATTGCTTCTTTGAAGATGTATATCTTGAATACTCTTGCAATGATTTAGATATTCTAAGGAAGAGATATGCATAGTAACTATAAAATGCTACTTTTACTCGACAATTTATTAATATGAATGAAGTTTATGAAAAAAAAAGTTACAATATCTTAAACAGACGACAGAAACATGAGGCGTTTGCAACTATAACCAACGTTACTCATATTCTAATATAAATTATGTGTTGTTGCAATATAGAAAATAAGGAATTCATCAAGCTAATGTAAATTATTGAAACGTTTATACTAATAAGTGTTGCACGTGTTCAAAAATTAGTTATTATAAAAGCACAAATAATTTATGTTAAATGTTGAATGACAAAAATATCCTTAAAATATTGATATACTTTTATAACCTTAAATATTTATATAATTTAAAGATATAACTGTAGTTACATAAGAGTAGAATTCTTTTCCATTTAAATTATACATATACGGTAAAAGGTTATACCCGTATAAATTTCTTGGTTATATTGACGGTTAATAGGTGAAGACTGTAGAAACCGACGGTGAGTAGCAAATTATCAAATAACCAGTTATATAATGTAGTAGGAGTAGTTATTTTGTCCAAAGAGAATTAGGACAAAATATTTTTTTAATCTTTATGCTGTTTGTTAAAATATAAACAAAGAAGAAGATATTGTCTCTCCTCTGATTAAGAAAGTCATTAAGTATTTTTATTTTTTTGAGTTTATTTGGATTATTTGTAAACGTTGTATACACTTTTCTTCTTTATTTTATGCAAGTGACTATGGTAAAAAAAATTCCAATCAACTTAATAATTATATGTCAAAGCTCATGTCACGACCCAAATTTCGCTGCGGTCGCGATGGCGCGCAATACCGGGGTCAGGCAAGCCAACACCTATCTACTAGTGAGGTTATTTTACATGTTTAAGTGATTAAAATCTCTTTCGGGTTTTTAAGGTAAGAAATTTATTAAAAATAACATTTAAATGTAAGCACGTGAGATTATGTAATTCAAAGGTATTGCCAGCACATACAACTCCGCAAAATACCAGGCAAAAACTATAAAGTGTGCTAGAACCTAGTGTCACAAGTCAACAGGCGACTGAGAAAGTCTACAAAGTGCTACTAATAAATGCACTACTGTCTGAAAGGTAATAGACAATAATATCCCAAAACTATAAGCAGAGGACTCCATAGTGCTGCCGAGATCGCCAAGGGAAGCAACTCACCGTGTAGTCAGCCGAATAGAAACTCTCAACGATGACCACCGGAATAGTGACCGGATGCAGCTGCCTCAGAACCTGTACAATTAAATACAGAAGAGTAGCATGAGTACATATATTTAACTTTGTACCCAGTGAGTATCCCGTCTAAACTCGAAAGGTAGTGACGAGAAGTAAACGTATTACTCACTAGGTCAATAATAATAATATATTGCAACAAGATTAAACATGAGCAAATAGTTATGGAAAACGGGTAGACATGAAACAGTCAAGTATACAAGTAAAATCTCCCTTTCAATATCAGACAACAATAGTAAATAGAATCCTCGAGTTTCCTTCCAGACCAAACAATTTAAATAAGGATAATTTATGATAAAAGCTCTCAGACAGATAAATAGCATGTAATATGTCGAAGCGTACGACCGAAGCGTCGCAATAATTTAAATGTGCACTGCAGAGGGTCGACGGCCCGAACCATAGATGCATCTATTACTCTGCTCACGAATCGATCATGTGACGTGGTTAACATAATATAAGGCTACCCCGCTCACGAATCATGCCTGTGACTCGGGTGCTCGTAACATACACATAACCATTAGGAAAGCCTTAAGAGAAATTCTGGTGCATGATTGGAAATATAGAATCAACATTTAAATTTACAAAATACCCGCTATTATGTCCATATCAACTTCAGGGATACCAACCAACCGAAGGTACATGGAAGTATACAGGCAAGACACGTAAAAGCATGCTTGTGAATCTTAAAACTACCCAACATAGCATAATAGTTGCTATGCACGGACTCTCGTCCCTTGGTGCGTACGTAGCCCTCGCAAATAAGGACATTCAGTCAATCACAATTACCTATGGGGACAATTCCCTCTTACAAGGTTGGAAAGGAGACTCACCTCGCGTAGAACCTACTCCTCGGGTCAAGAAAGTGCCTGAAACTCCAAACTCGTCGCCCAAGGACTCAGAACTAACCAAATATTATTTAAATACATCAATATACGTTCAAAAGTATGAAATTCTACTACTAATTAGGCTAATTCACCATTCTTGAAAAAATTCCAAAATACACCCCCGGGCCCACATGCTCGGATTCCGGAAATTTTCGAACAAAACACTCACCCATAGCCTAAAGATCATTTTTATATAAAATTCACAATATTTCATGGTGAAAAAGTGGTGAAATTCCCCTAAATTCATAAACCCTAGGTTTCACTCTAACCCATTTAATTGCACTAATTAGATGTCCTAGGTTTGGGTGTAATAAACTAACATTTAATTGAAAAATACTTACCTCTTAGCAACTAGGCCGAACACCCTCTTGGAAGCTCTCAAAATCGCCTATGGTGGGGAAG
>ML258654.1:2998-33203 GCA_005239495.1 Nicotiana undulata | reverse complement strand
CCGGGCCGACCCCCCCCTGGGAGACCCCAAAACACCCTTGGGGGGGGGGGGGGGGAACAAAATGGTGAAAAGAAGAAGAAACCCGTATTAAATGAATCACTGCTTTCAGTGATTCTCGCACCTGCGGTCATTGGACCGCACCTGCGGTCCCGCACCTGCGCCCAAATGGTCGCACCTGCGATGAAGGCCAAGGGGGCCTGGGATCCCACCTGCAAAGGGATTCCCGCACCAGCGGGTCCGTGCCTGCGGACAAACCTCGCACCTGCGAGGTCGCGCCTGCGAGGTCGCGCCTGCGAGGTCGCGCCTGCGAGAGAGAGTCCGCTCCTGCGGAAATTGGCCAGCCTTCCCCTGGGTCGCACCTGCGATGGTTTCACCGCAGGGGAGGTATCGCACCTGCGACCTAGGCAACCGCACCTGCGGTCACTCCAGATCTGGTGCACCAGCAGCTGAAGTTGCTGGATTTTGGCCCCGGTTGGGGTCCGGGAGGCCCCTGGGCCCACCCGAGCCCCCGTGCAATAATACCAACAAGTCCTAAATCCTATTACGGACTCGTTTGAGCCTTCGGAACCCTCAAAACAACGTTAAAACGCAAATCACCCCTAAAAACCCCTAGAATCAAACTTAGAAATTTCAAGTTTTAAAATTCGGTTTCAATGCGCCGAACCGACCTACACTACTCGGAATAACACCAAACTTTACAGGCAACACATAATAATCATATTTAACCTGTCCCGGACTCCGGAACCATAATACGAGCCCTGTGACAAAGCTTTCACATTAATTATCATTTTCAAAAACCTTACTCTTTTTCAAAAAACAATTTTCCTAAAAAATTCATTTCTCGGCCTTGGGACCCCGGAATTTGATTCCGGGCACACGCCCAAGTCCCATATTTTTCTACAGACCCTCCGGGACCGTCAAATAACGGGTCCAGGTCCGTTTACCAAAAATGTTGACCAAAGTCAACTTTAATCAATTAATTATTAGAATTTCAGTTTTTCATCAAGTTTTCACATAGAAGCTTCCCGGCTACACGCCTGGGCTGCGCACGCATATCGAGGTGAGATTAGCGAAGGCTTTCGGAGCCTCATAATGCAGATTTAGCTAGATTAGCACCGGATGACCGTTTGGGTCATCACAACTCACATGAGATTTGTACCGCGAAGGCAAATTTATTCATCCTATCTAATCATAATGTTTTATTTATAATTTGTAGAATAATGTTCTATGAAGTTTCTAAATTTCAGGTATATGCTTTGACCCACTCTCTGAGTTCTATAATATAGTTTAGATTATGAAAAGAGTAATACTACAATCTACATATAAACCCAATTAGATTCGCCTTAATAAAGTATTGAGTTTCATGCCAAAAATAAAAATAATACCAAGAAGAGATAACCAAAGAGCCAAATAGCTGAAGATCTTCGATGGCCTCTTAACACTTCAAATATGTACAATGTTTGTCCAACTCAAACAAATTTGGAGAAATATTATGGTATGATTTCCATATACTTGAATTAAAATATACTATCGCATCACAGATGTCACGACCCAAATCCAATAAAGGTATGGCGCCGGAACCTGGTGTCACAAGTGCATGAGCAATTTCTAGAAAACAAATAAAATACAATAACCTTCCGGAATACAAATAGAACGGTAGGAAAAATACAACACAATACTCTTAAGGAGACTTTGCTGGTTGCGGGTCGTCTCAAGAGGTGCAGGTCACCTAAGTCTACATATCAACCATGTCGCTGCGCCAAGCTAGGCCACTAGACATATGTGTGTTTGTTCAATAAAATGCACAACAAATATAGTATGAGTACAAAAACAACGTGTACCTAAGTATCCCGCCTAACCTCGAAGAGGTAGTGAGGAAAGGTCGACTTTGACACTTACTAGAGGTCAAATTATTATAATTAAGTGTGACGCTAAGCATGAATGTCATAATTAAATAACAAATAACAACATGAAGGGACAACATCTTTCATAACTATAAATTTCAGTTTCCGTCATTTTAGTTAACAACTTATATCTCAAGGCAAGTGAACAATTCAAATCACAAAAAGTACGCAACAAATTTCATGCGCAAGTAATGCCGAGGTCGTACGACCCGATCCACATAAATATAAACTGTGCACTGCGGAGGGTCGAATGATGCAAACTGTAGATGCATCTATTACCCTGCTCGCGAATCATACATGCTACGCGATCAAATGTAAATACACACATTCAAACATTCAATCAAGAATTTACTAGGGAACATTTATCCAATGAAAATTCAATCCTATTTTCACAATTAAGAAAAATGAAGTTTAACTTATTTAGAAATTCATTTACCAATTTGATATGATTTAAGCAATTTAAATTGTCAATAATGTTACAAATATTTCAAGTATAGCATTCCATTGGGCCTTATACTACGCGGACTTAAGCACAATAGTATCTATGCACGGACTCTCGTCACCTCGTGCGTACGCACCTCCCTCCCCCCCTCACAAATGGTAGCACATAATTAATTATTTCATCTATGGGGACAAATTCCCTCTTACAAGGTTAGAAAGGAGACTTACGTCGCTCCGAAGTTCCATAACCGGCTTACAAGCCCTTCCGATGACTCAAATTGATGCACAACGCCCCAAAACTAGCCAATAATTATGCAAACCCGTTAACATATGCTCAAACACCCATATAATCCAATTTATACAATTTCTAACCCCATCGAAAAGTCGATAAAATCACCCTCGGGCCCACGTGCCCGGATTCCGAAAATTTTCGAAGATAAACTTTATCCATAACCTCACGAACTCAAATATATAATTTATTCCAAATCCCATGTCCTATTTCGTGGTCAAAATCCAAAAAAAAAACAATTTCTAGGTTTTCTACCAAAACCCCAAGTTTTCACAAAAATTTCATGAATTTCCATATTAAACTATATATATAATCCAAGTATTTAACTTGGAATAGGTGGGAATAACTTACCTTGACATAGATGATGAAGATGGAGCTCCAAAATCGCTCCTAGGTCGGGTCCCATAGAGGAAATGAGATTAAATGAGCCAACCCAATTTTTACAAACTTATACACTGCCCAGGCGATGCTTCATCGCGTTCGCGAGACACCCATCGCTTTATGAACAAATTTCTCAAAAGTCACTTCCAAACTCTTCTCAGACATACTATAGTATAATGGTCATAACTTTTTGCAAAAAATTCCCAATGACAAATGGTTTACGAAAATTAGACTCCAAGATCTACAACTTTAATGTTTTGTTCATCTCCCAATTCCTTATGGATTTTGAGATATAAGTTGCTAAAGTTAGCCTTGTGCAACACAAATTTCTTCTTCATCTTCCCGGACACCCTGTAGCGTACCAGTCATAACTCTTTGTAAACAAATCCAAATGCTAAATGGTTTACCTTTATGAAAACTAAACACAAAGGGCTACAACTTTTATTTTTACATTATCTCCAAATTCCTTATAGATTGTTAGATATGAGCCCCCGAAGTCATACCTGCGCAACAGAGATTTTCTTGTTCGGAACACGAAAAAGAAAGTCCCAGAAGTCAATTCCTTCTTCGCGAACGCGAATAACAACACCAGATATAAGTAAATCAGCATCCAAAGTAGCCCAAAATGATCCGAAACACTTCTGAGGCCCCCGGGACCCCTGTCCAATCACACCAACCCGTCCCAACATATGACATGAACTTGATCGAGGCCTCAAATCACATCAAACAACATAGAAATCATGAATCGCACCCCAATTCAAAGCTTAATGAACTTTAGAACTTCAAACTTCAACATTCGATGTCGAAGCCTATCAAATCACATCCGTTACCTCAAATTTTGCAGACAAGTCATATTTGACATTACAGACCTACTCCAACTTCCGAAATCGAAATCCGAACCCGATATCAGAAATTCCATTTCCGCTCAAACTTCTTAAAAACCTTCAAATTTCCAACTTTAGCCAAATGACTCCAAAATGACCTAAGGACCTCCGAATGCACTTCCGGATGCACTTCTAATACCAGAATCACCATACAAAGCTATTCCCAGACTCGGAATCCCAAACGAACATCGATAACACTGAAACACACTTCAACCCAAATTTATGAACTTCTACCAAAATGCCAACTTCAACAATAGACGCTGAAGCGCTCCCGGGTCATCCAAAACCCAATTCAGACATACGCCCAAGTTCGAAATCATCATACGTACCTATTGGAACCCTTACAGCTCCCGATTTCGAGGTCGTTTACTCAAAAACCACCACCTAACCAATTCTTTCTTCCAATTAAAGCTTCCGAAATGATAATTCTCTTTCCAAATCGACTCTGAACTTACCCAAAATCAATTCCGTTCACGCGTGCAAGTCATGTGTGATGACCTAAAGGGTCATTTTATGAATTAAGACTTTATTCCAGGATTATTAGCCTTAAATGATTAATTTTAATTACCTCGAATTGTGTGCATAGTCCGGACGTGAAATCAAAAAGCTTTTACGTGGAAATATGAGTAGACAGTAAATTTTAGAGTTAAATTTAGTTTTTAGTTGACTTTGGTCAACATTTTAAGTAAAAGGACCCGGATCTGTGTTCCGACGATCCCGGAAGGTCCGCAGTAAAATATGGGACTTGGGAGTATGCCCGGAATTGAATTCCGAGGTCCCTAGCTTTAGAAAATACTTTTTTGAAGAAAATTGTTATACTGAAATTTTAAAGGAAATAAAAAAATGATTAATGTTTGAACGCATCAGTATCGGGTCCGTATTTTGGTTTCGGAGTCCGGTACATGTATGTTATAATATGAAAGTCGTAGCTGTGAAATTTGATGAGAATCAGAATTTATTTGACGCGATTTGGACGTACGGGTGATAAATAGTGAAATTTGAGTGTTCTTGAGAAGAATCGTGATTTTTGAGGTTTGAAATTGTAGTTTTTAGTTATTTCAATGATTAGATCGCACGAGCAAGTCCGTATGATATTTTTAGACTTGCGTGCATGTTTAGTTTGGAGCTCTGAGGGCTCGGGTAAGTTTGGAGTCGGCCACAGAGTGTTTTAGACACTTAGAAAAATAACTAGAATTTCAAAAGTTGCAGGTTGCAGGTTCAGCTCTCTGAACCTGAAGGCGTGACAACGTTTAAAATTCTGCGGCCGCGGATGGGATTCCGCCGCAGCGCCCGGAATTCCACTGACTGCGGTTGATAATCCCAGAGTCTCCGTCGTCGCCCCCTTATTCCACTAACATCGGTGGGGGCAAGGTCCAGGATTCTGCTGCAGCGGAATTATACCGCTGACAGCGGTGGTCTGGCCTAAGGCGCAGGTATAAATACGGGACTTTTAATTATTTTACCACTTTCCAAATAATAAAAACCCTAGAACTCAAGAGGCTATTTCACCAAAATATTTTCTTCCCCAAATCATTGGTAAGTGATTTCAAACTCACCTCTTTCAATCCTTTACTACTTTTTACAAGATTTCAACCTAGAACCTAGAAATTTTTATGGTAGAATTAAGAATTTTTGGGAAAACTTAGGAAACCCATGATTTTCAATAAATTTAATTCCTTTAACAATAATTAATGATATTAAACCCAATTATGATTAGATACAAGAGAATTGAAGGCAATTTCTAAAGGAAAAGCTGTGATTGAGCAGTACAGGCCTGTTGAATTGAGGTAAGTGTTTGGTTTAACCTTGACTTGAGGGAATAGGAATCCCCAACCTAAATGCTATGTGAATTGCATGTGTGTGGTGTATAGGTGAGGTGACGAGTATGTATGCACCACCAAGTTAATTGTTAAGCATGATTCATTCCCTATCCCCAATTATTTAATTCCTGATTTACTTGTTTGCATGATTTCTATGCCTCTATGTCTACTTGTTTTCATCAACTGGTTGTTAAGCATTGTTCTATGAAATTCGAAAGTATGAGTTGAAATCTTGGATTCATTTTGATATATGAAAGGTTAAGTTGGTTGACAGTATTCTACGAAATCTATAAATTCTGGTTGGTTTCCTTGTGAAATGACAATTGACGAGGTTTATGAGTAATACGAATTTCTGATTACACTTGTTGAGACAATTTTTTTTATGAAAGGCAGTGGCTTGAATTTTGAAATTTTTATGAATAAAGTTATGAAATTGTCTGGTGGGAGCGGGTTGCACGTCGCAACAAGGAGTGATAAGGGTGGACAAGTGGGATCGGGTTGCACGCCGCAACAGGAGAAATAAGGGTGATATGAATATAGGGAGGAGGAATAAGGGAGGACATGTGGGAGCGGGTTGCGCGCCGCAACAAGGAGAAATAAGGGAGAATATTTATGCTTTGCTGATTTTACATACAAGAAACGGAAAAATTTCAATTTGGCTATATTGTTTATCTCATATTTTGTACCTACGGTTCTTTTGAAATGGAATGTGGAAATTTGGGAACTTACGTGAAAGTTGGTTATAGCTGTGACTTGGAAAACGGTGGCAGAGTTACTTTGTTTATGTTTTGTTTAGTTTAGAAGTATTTTCCTGCTTTATTTTACAATATTCACAGGTTATATTATAAAAGCCCCGTCTCAGCCTCGTCACTACTTCAGAGGTTAGGTTCAGCACTTACTCAGTACATGGGGTCAGTTGTACTGATACTACACACTACACTCTTTTGTGCAGATCCAGTTACTGGTAAAGCTGATCCTTTGAGCATAGTTGAGTATTCACGCGGAGACACGAGGTAGATATGCCGGCGTCTGCAGATTCCTAGAGTCTTCTTCTATTTTATTTAGACATTGTTTTTAGTTCATTCAAAACAAAAATACATTTCTTTCAGCCCATTTATTTGTAGCATTCTTTAGTAGTTGGTGAAATTGTGACACCAAACCCTGGGGTAGTTTATGGTTATTATTTAGTTCGTGGTTCAGTTTTATTATATCTGAAATTGTTCATAAAGTCACTTATTGAGAAATATTAGATTCCTCATTTGTTTTAACTTGTTTATCCATGTTTAAGTAAATATTTAGATGAAAAGGTTAATTAAGTTCTAACATTGGCTTGCCTAGCAAGTGTGGTGTTAGGCGCTATCACGAGGGTTGGGAATTTGGATCTTGACAAGTTGGTATCAAAGCTCTAGGTTGCTTAGGTCTCACAATTCATGAACAAGCTTAATAGAGTCTGAAGGGTCGGTACAGAGACGTCTATACTTATCCCTCAGAGGCTATGAAGTTAGGAACAAACACATTTTATTGCTACTCTATCGTGCGATTCATGATATCTCAAATACTGATCGAACTCTTCTACTCTCTCGTAGATGGCGAGGACACGTGCTTCTTCTTCCGCTAACCAGCAATCCGATCCGGCGACAACAACATCTTCTACTAGGGGTAGAGGCCGAGGTCACGTCAGAGGCCGAGGCAGGGGCAGGACTCAGCCCGTGGCTCATACAGCAGCCCCAACTACGGCACCCCAGATTGATAGTAATGAGGGGGTCCCAGCTCAGACTGTTCCAGCGGGACCATCTCAGGTCCCTGAGGGGTTTATTGCTACCCTAGTGCTTCAGGATGCTTTGGTCCGATTAGTGGACCTTATGGAGAGCGTAGCCTAGACAAGCACACTCCCAGTGGAAGCATCCGTATCTCAGGGTGGAGGAGGGGTCCAGACTCATGCTACTCACACTCATGATTAGACTACTCCTCAAGTTCAGACTACAACAACTAATCTGGTTGGGGTAATTCAGCCAGTCGCTACAGCGCCGATTGTTGATGGGGCAACTATGTCCTCAGATGCCTTGTGGAGGTTTGACATGTTCATTAAGCTATTTCCCGTTCACTTCAGTGGTGCTACTTTAGAGGATCCTCAGAAATATCTGTATAGTTGTCATGAGGTTCTGCATAATATGGGTATTTTGGAGACCAATAGGGTCGATTTCACTGCTTTTCAGATGACTCGTTCCGCCAAGAAATGGTGGAGGGATTATTTGTTGACTAGAACAGTTGGGTCACCTGCTTTGACTTGGGATCAATTTTCTCATCTCTTTTTGGAGAAGTTTCTGCATGTTACTACTCGAGAGGAGAAATGTCATAAGTTTGAGCGACTTCAGCAGGGTAGCATGACCGTGACCCAATATGAGAATCGTTTCATGGAGTTGGCTAGACATGCTATTCTTTTGTTTCCCACATATAGAGAGAGGGTCAGACGATTTATTGAGGGCCTTGCTCAGGCCATCAGGTTACAGATGGCCAAGAAGATAGGAATTGGGGTATATTTTCAGGACGCAACTAATGTGGCTAGGAGAGTTGAGTCGGTTCTTGGGATGAGAGGCCAGGGGTCAGACAAAAGACCTCGCCATTCTGGTGGTTTCAGTGGTGCCTCATCTAGAGGCGGGGTTAATTTCAGCAGAGGCCAGTCATCCAGGCCATTCAATTCAGCACTACAGGCTTCACATGGTACTTCAGGTGGTCGTGGTTCTCATACACCTTCTTCCTCTCAGCCAGTCGGCAGTGCACCATCAACACTTATTAGTGCACCTCCTCTGTAGAGTTATTATCGAGGTCAGCCAGTTCATCAAGGTCAGTCTTCATATCAGGAGGAATGCTTTGAGTATGGTGAATATGGGCATATTCGGAGAACTTGTCCGAGACTTTCGGGTAATTAGCATCAGTACCAGGGTTCCTGTGCTATAGTTCCACCACCGCCTGCCCATCCAGCCAGGGGTAGGGGTCAAGTAGCTAGAGGTAGAGGCCAAAATGTTAGAGGTGGAGGTCAGGTAGCTAGGGGTGGAGGCCAGCCCGCTAGAGGTGGAAGTCCTCCCAGAGACATAGTTCAGGGTGGTGGAGCCTAGCCCCCCTCTATACATTTCCATCTAGACCCGAGGCAGAGTCCCCCGACGTTGTTATTACAGGTATCATCTCAGTTTGTGATAGAGCTTCTTCAGTTTTGTTTGATCCGGGGTCTACTTATTCTTATGTGTCATCATATTTTGACTCGTATTTGGTTGTGCCCGTGATTCCTTGAGTGTTCCTGTTTATATGTCTACACATGTGGGGGATGCTATCGTGGTAGATCATGTGTATCGTTTGTGCGTAGTAGTCATCGAGGGTCTTGAAACTAGTGTGGATCTTTTGCTTCTAAACGTGGTCGATTTTGATGTTGTACTGGGCGTGGATTGGTTGTCGCCTTATTATTCCATCTTGGACTGTCACGGCAAGACAGTTATGTTAGCCTTGTCGGGGTTGCCTCAATTAGAATGAAAAGGGACTTATGGCCATTCTCCCAGTAAAGTGATTTCTTATGACAAGGCTTGCCGTATGGTTGAAAAAGGGGTGTTTGGCCTATTTGAATCACATTCGTGACTCCGATGCCGAGGTTTCTTCTATAGAGTCAGTTTCTATCGTTCGTGAGTTACCCGAGGTATTTCCTGCAGACCTGCCGGGAATGCCAACCGACAGGGATACTGATTTTTGTATTGATGTGGCTCAGGGAAATTAGCCCATTTTCATTCCTCCATAGTGGATGGCCCCATCAGAATTGAAAGCATTGAAAGAGAAGTTGCAAGACTTATTTGATAAGGGTTTTATTAGACCTAGTGTCTCGCCTTGGGGTGCACCGGTTTTGTTTGTGAAGAAGAAGTATGGTTCAATGAGGATGTGTATAGACTACCAGCAGTTGAATACAATTACTATCAAGAATAAATATCCGTTGTCGAGAATTGATGATTTATTTGATCAGCTTCAGGGTGCCAGGGTGTTTTCGAAAATTGATTTAAGATCGGGCTACCATCAGTTGAAGATTAGAGACAACCTTTCGTATGAGGTATGGGCATTATGAATTTCTGGTTATGTTCTTTGGGTTGACTAATGCTCCAGCAACCTTTATGGATTTGATGAATCGGGTCTTCAAGCCTCATCTTGACTCTTTCGTGATCGTGTTCATTAATGACATTCTTATATACTCCCGCAGTCGGGAAGAACATGAGCAACACCTCCGTATAGCGCTCCAGACTTTGAGGGATAATCAATTGTATGCAAAATTTTCAAAATGTGAGTTCTGGTTAGATTCAATAGCTTTCTTGGGTCATATTGTATCAGCAGGGGGTATTCAAGTAGATCCTAAGAAGATAGAGGCAGTCAAGAACTGGCCTAGACCCACTACAACCACGAAAATTAGGAGCTTCTTAGGTTTGGCGGGCTACTACCGTCATTTTGTGGAGAGGTTTTCATCCATAGCAGCACCTATGACTAAATTGACTTGGAAAGGTGCCCTATTTAAATGGTCAGACGAGTGCGAGGCGAGCTTTCAGAAGTTCACGACAGCCTTGACTTCAACATCGGTGTTGGTGTTACCATCAAGTTGTTGTTCTTTCACGGTATATTGTGATGCTTCCTGAATTGGACTTGGAGCAGTATTGATGCAGGATGGTAGGGTGATTGCATATGCATCTCGGCAGTTGAAAGTTCATGAGAAGAATTTTCATGTCCATGACTTAGAGTTGGCAGCCATTGTTCATGCGTTAAAGATTTGGAGGCACTATCTCTATGGTGTGCCGTGTGAAGTTTTCACCGATCATCGCAATCTCCAATACTTGTTCAAGCAAAAGGATATTAATTTGAGACAGAGGACATGGTTAGAGTTATTGAAAGATTATGACGTTACTATATTGTATCATCCGGGGAAGGCCAATATAGTGGCCGATGTATTGAGTAGGAGGGTAGTGAGTATGGGCAGCCTTGCATTTATTCCAGTCGGTGAGAGACCGTTGGCTTCAGATATTCAGAATTTGGCTAATCAGTTCGTGAGGTTGGATATTTCACCCGACAGTATTCTAGCTTGTACAGTCGCTTGGTCTTTTTTAGTTGAGCGTATTAGAGAGCGACATGATGATGAACCATATTTGATGGTTCTTAGGGACACAGTTCGGCATGGTGGTTCCAAGAAGGTTACAGTTGGTGAAGACGATGTTTTAAAGATGCAGGGTCGTATATGTGTACCAAATGTTGATGGCCTTCGTGAGTTGATCCTTGAGGAGGCTCATAGTTCTAAGTATTCTATTCATCCTGGTGCATCCAAAATGTATCAGGATTTGGAACAACATTATTGATGCAGAAGGATGAAAAAAGATATTGTTGCTTATGTGGCTCGTTGTTTGAATTGTCAGCAAGTGAAATATGAACATCAAAGATCCGATGGTTTACTTCAGCAGATAGAGATTCCTGAGTGGAAGTGGGAGCGTATCACGATGGAATTCATTGTTGGACTCCCATGGACTCAGAGGAAGTTCGACGCGGTTTGGGTTATTGTGGATAGGCTGACTAAATCATCACATTTCATTCATGTGGTGAGTACTTATACTTCAGAGCGGTTGGCAGAGATATATATTCGAGAGATTGTTCGCCTTCACGGTGTGCCTGTGTCTATCATTTCTGACCGAGGTACGCAGTTTACCTCGCACTTTTGGAGGGCATTTCAGTGTGAGTTGGGTACGCGAGTTGAGTTTAGCATATCATTCCATCCTCAAACAGACGGGTAGTCCGAGTGTACTATTCAGATTTTAGAGGATATGCTCCGTGCTTGTGTTATTGACTTTACAGGTCTTGGTATCAATTCTTGCCGTTAGCAGAGTTTGCCTACAATAATAGCAACCAGTCGAGCATTCAGATGGCTCCATATGAGGAATTATATGGTAGACGGTGTAGATCGCCAGTTGGGTAGTTTGAGCCGGGAGAGGCTCGGTTATTGGGTACATACTTAGTTCAAGAGGCCTTAGATAAGGTCAAGATCATACATGAGTGACTTTGTGCAGCTCAGTCTAGGAAAAAGAGTTATGCCAACCGTAAGGTTCGTGATGTGGCATTCATGATTGAGGAAAGAGTATTACTGCGGGTATCACCCATGAAGGGTAAGTTGAGCCCTAGGTATATTGGACCTTTTGAGATTCTTGAGATAGTGGGGGAGGTAGCTTATAGACTTGTGTTGCCTCCAGGGTTATCCTAAGTTCATCATGTATTCCATGTGTCTATGCTACAAAAATATCATGGTGACCCATCCCACGTGTTAGATTTCAGCTCTGTCCCATTGGACAAGGATTTGACTTATGAGGAGGAGCCGATAGCCATTTTAGACCGGCAAATTCGTCAATTGAGATCAAATAGTTATCCTTCCGTTCGTGTGTAGTGGAAAGGTCAGCCCATTGAGGCATCTACTTGGGAGTCCGAGTCGGACATGCAGAGTAAATATCCCCACTTATTTTTCAATTCAGGTAATTTTCTACGTCCGTTCGAGGATAAACGATTGTTTTAGAGGTGGAGATTGTGATGACCCAAAGGGTCATTTTATGAATTAAGAATTTATTCCAGGCTTATTAGCCTTAAAATGACTAATTTTAATTACCTCTAAATGTGTGTGTAGTTCGGGCGTGAAACCGAAAAGCTTTTACGTGAAAATATGAGAAGACAGTAATTTTAGAGTTAAATTTGGTTTTTAGTTGACTTTGGTTAACATTTTGAGTAAAAGGACCCGAATCTGTGTTTTGATGATCTTCGGAGGTCCGCAGTAAAATATGAGACTTGGGCGTATGCCCGGAATTGAATTCCGAGATCCCTAGCTTTAGATTTTTTTTTTTTGAAGAAAATTGTTATACTGAAATTTTAAAGGAGATAAAGAAAATGATTAATGTTTGAACGCATCGGTATCGGATCCGTATTTTGGTTCCGGAGTCCGGTACAGGTCTGTTATAATGTGAAAGTCGTACTTGTGAATTTTGATGAGAATCGAAATTTATTTGACACGATTTGGACTTCCGGATGATAAATAGTGAAATTTGAGTGTTCTTGAGAAGAATCGTGATTTTTGAGGTTTCAAATTGTAATTTTTGATGTTATTTCAATGATTAGATCGCACGAGAAAGTATGTATGATATTTTCAGACTTGCGTGCATGTTTTGTTTGGAGTCCCGAGGGCTCAGGTGAGTTTGGAGTAGGCCACAAAGTGTTTTAGACACTTAGAAAAATAACTGGAATTTCAAAAGTTGCAGGTTCAGCTCTCTGAACCTGAAGGTGTGGCAGCGTTTAAAATTCCGCGGCCGTGGATGGGATTCCGCCACAGCGCCCGGAATTCCACTGACCGCGGTTGATAAGCCTATAGTCTCCGCCGCCCTTATTCCACTGACAGCGGTGGGGGCGAGGTCCAGGATTCCGCTGCAGCGGAATTATACCGCTGACACCGGTGGTTTGTCCTGAGGCGTAGGTATAAATACGAGACTTTTAATTATTTTACCACTTTTCAAAATAATAAAAATCCTCGAACGCAAGAGGCGATTTCTCCAAAATATTTTCTTCCCCAAATCATTGGTAAGTGATTTCAAACTCACCTCTTTCAATCCTTAACTACTTTTTACAAGATTTCAACCTAGAACCTAGAAATTTTCATGGTAGAATTAGGGATTTTTAGGAAAACTAAGGAAACCCATGAATTTTCAATAAAGTTAATTCCTTTAATAATAATTAATGATATTAAACCCAATTATGATTAGATACAAGAGAATTGAAGGCAATTTCTAAAGGAAAAGGTATGATTGAGCATTAAAGGCCTCTTGAATTGAGGTAAGTGTTTGGTTTAACCTTGACTTGAGGGAATAGAAAATCCCAACTTAAATGCTATGTGAATTGCATGTGTGTGGTGTATAGGTGAGGTGACGAGTATCGATGCACCACCAAATTAATTGTTAAGCATGATCCCTTCCCTATCCCTAATTATTTGATTCCTGATTTACTTGTTTGCATGATTTCTATGTCTCCATGTCTACTTGTTTTCATCAACTGGTTGTTAAGCATTGTTCTATGAAATTTGAAAGTATGAGTTGAAATCCTAGATTCATTGTGATATATGAAAAGTTAAGCTAGTTGACAGTATTCTACGAAATCTATAAATTCTGGTTGGTTTCCTTGTGAAATGACAATTGATGAGGTTTATGAGTAATACGACTTTCTGATTACACTTCTCGAGACAATTATTATTATGAGAGGCAGTGGCTTGAATTGTGAAATCTTTATGAATAAATTTATGAAATTGTCTGGTGGGAGCGGGGTTGCACGCCGCAACAAGGAGTGATAAGGGTGGACATGTGAGATCGGGTTGCACGCTGCAACAGGAGAAATAATGATGATATGAATATATGGAGGAGGAATAAGGGAGGACAGGTGGGAGAGGGTTGCACGCCGCAACAAGGAGCAATAAGGGAGAATATTTATGCTTTGCTGATTTTAAATACAAGAAACGGAAAACTTTCAATTTGACTATACTGTTTATCTCATATTTTGTACCTACAATTGTTTTGAAATGGAAAGTGGAAATTTGGGAACTTATGTGAAAGTTGGTTATAGTTGAGACTTGAAAAAAGGTGGCTGAGTTACTTTGTTTATTGTTTCAGTTTATTGTTTAGTTTAGTTTAGAAGTATTTTCCTGCTTTATTTTACAATATTCACAGGTTATGTTATAAACACCTCGCCGTAGCCTCGTCACTACTTCGTCGAGGTTAGACTGGGCACTTACTCAGTACATGGGATCGGTTGTACTAATACTACACTCTGCACTCTTTTGTGCAGATCTAGGTACTGGTCAAAGCTGATCCTTTGAGCATAGTTGAGTATTCACACGGAGACACGAGGTAGTCTGCTGGCGTCCACAGATTCCTGGAGTCTTCTCTTATTTTATTTAGACACTGTTTTTAGTTCATTCAAAATAGAAATACATTTCTTTCAGCCCATTTATTTGTAATATTCTTTAGTAGTTCGTGAAATTGTGACATCAGACCTTGAGGTAATTTATGGTTATTATTTAGTTCATGGTTCGGTTTTATTATATCTGAGATATTTCCTAAAGTCACTTATAGAGAAATATTAGAATCCTCATTTGTTTTAAATTGTTTATCCATGTTTAAGTAAATAGTCAGATGAAAAGGTTAATTAAGTTCTAACATTGGCTTGCCTAGCAAGTGTGGTGTTAGGCGCCATCACGATCCCGAGAGTTGAGAATTTGGGTCGTGACATCATGATACCTGAAGTGAAGCTAGTCATGGCCTCAAAATGATGAACGACGCGCTAGAGTTCAAAACAACCGATCGGGTCGTTACAACAGAGATATTAAAACTATTGTACTTTTATAGGTTATTTGGTTGGAAAACAAGTTATTCCAAAATTAAAGGCCAATTTTGGCCATAATTTTTTTTTAAATTTTTTTTTGATTGTTTTTTACTTTTTACGGAATCAATGTTTGGTCATAAATAATTCAAATTTTATTTGAAGATGAATTTCGAAATATTTCATAAATTTCAAAAGCTCCAAAAAAGCATTTTTCAAAAAATTTCACTTCAAATCACTCACAAAATTAAAAAACACATATCCAAAATTGTATTTAGTTCAAACGCAACTCTAATTTTCAAATACCATTTTTATTTTATTTTTCAAAATTTCACAATTCTTATGTTTAACGCACACTAATTATCTCGGGATTAGTTATTCCGAGATAGTTATCACACCCTCTCATAGGGATAAAATAATATTACAATCCCGGGATAACTATTTGTGGAATTGATTATACCGCGATTTTATCCCAATCAAACGTAAAATAAACTCATCTCAACTTTGATCTAAGGATTAATTATCTCTTACCCCTCATACCAAATCAGCCCTCAGTGTCTTTACAATTTTAATTGCATAACTTTAATTGCGTCAAAACTTTATCAATGAATTAGTTTTATTTATATAATATACTCTTCATTTTAAGAAACATGTTATTGAATCTCATATACATTTGAGTAACAATTTAGATATCTATGCAATTACAAGTTTATTACTTTCAGTATGCATTTCGTATATCTACATGCAATTACATTAATTAAAATATTAATCATAATTATTATTGTTATAAAAAGAAAATTCTTCAAGGCGGAATATTAACTATTGATCGAATATTTATGTGTAATTATTAAAAAGACTGAATGCCTACATGCAGTTGTTAACGTGCAATGTACGCTCATAGAGTCTAGTACTGTATTAAAAGCACAAAGGCCTTTAGCAAAATGTCGTTCGCCTTTTTTATCCTTTAAAAATGGATTTCACATAGGACAAAATCATAATTAAATTACTTTCCTAATATTTAGTACTTTGAAATTAACTAAAATTTTATTAATTAAATCTTTTCTTATTTGAACTATGTATAAATTTTTAATATTTAAAACTTTAAAATCATTAAGTTTTTACCTTATATAAATCCTTTTCCATAATTAAATTATGTAACAAAACTAAAATTCCTTATTTTATATATATATATATATAATTGTCTTTCTTCATTAACATGAATCCTTGTCGGTATATGTGAATTCATAGTTCTTCCTTGTTTTTAATCGTAGTTACAATTCTATCTAACATGACATGTTAGGTATTTCAATTAGTACCAATAAAAAGTATATTTTAGAAATGTTTTTGTTAGGAGTAGCTTGAGAACCTACCTTTTCAATATTTTGTGTTTTAAGAAAATATCTTCTATTTGATTTTCCAAGAAAAAAACAACTACTTTTAAAATTAATCATAACAATTTTTAGGAAAAAGTTACCAAAAAGTACTTAAATTCTAACAACATTCACTCGACGGAGGATTTGATTTAATGGAAAAATAGGTTTGGAATCTGTACAATATTGTATTTTTGAATTTTACTTTAATTTTAGCATAAGCATATTTTAATAATATTTATTTGTATAATTTTTAAAACATTTATCTTCATCGGTATAAGATACACGTGCAACGCGCATATCCTAAAACTAGTTAACCTAAATAGCCGCCTACCCAATTGTTTAAATTAGAATTAGCAAGATACTATATATATATATATATATATATATAAAATCGTGAGAGAGTATTCCCACAAATCAGCATATATTCAATGTGATGGCTGTAGAGAACATATGTAATAGTATTTCGTAGTTTTATTAAATAAAATCCTTACTACAATCAAAAAAGATAAAACTTACACAGTTTGTAGGTTTAATGTGTTACGGTGCCGGCCCAAGGTAAAGCTGCTAAAGTAGCTACTTTGGGCCATAATATTTGGGGCCTAAAATTTTCCTAATAGGTTATATGTTAGTTTATTCTTAAAATAATATTTAGTATTTTAAATGAGAAAGTACATATTTTCATAATTAAAAGGTAAGATTAAATTGTTGATCATAAATTGAGAAAAGAACGTCTTTTCCTGAATCAATCTCCGGACCATAAATTGAGAAAGAACTCATTATTAATTCATAACTCAATAAAAGGTTGAAACTTTAATGCAATTCCAAAATGTGCCCTTGATTAATTTTTAGCAAACAATATAATATTAAATTAGAAAGTATGTCTCAACAGAGATTATATGGACTAGATAAAATTAGTAATAAATTTACATTAAAAAACTAGAAAAAATAGAATTTAAATGAAACTATATAGGAAACATTTTTTTTAATTAAAAAAAAGGCCATTTATTGAAGTTTTGCTTTAGGCCGAGGTGTGTCAAATGGCTAGGGTCAGTTGGACGAATTGATTCTATTGGATGAGTCGTAACATAACGAGTACCATTAAAGAATGCAGTGGAGTGGATGAGACTGCTCGCCCTGAGCATGGGAAAATTCTTGGTAGGGAGCGCTACCCCCCGAATGAGGTCCTACGTGGCGCGAATCTGAATATAATCCGACTCTAATATATGTACCGAACACCGGGTGAAAAAGCAAAAAAAAAAAAAAAAGTTACGAGTTAAAAAAAATTAGCGGTTCAACTAAAAATTGGGTTGAGCGAGTTAGATTTCTGCAGGTTAAAGTGATGCTTACAGGTTGTCAAATCATAGATTAAATCATGTTTTGATGCGATAACATATTTTGAGTCGATAAACAAGTTGTGAATTAATTAACTCGTTCAAATACTCGAGTCAAAGTAGGTTAGTTTAGGATCAAAATTGATACCTCTAATTTGAAGTGGTGATCACCAATATTAAGGTAAATTATACTTCACTTTAAAATTACCTTACTTTATTGGAAATCTTTGGCAAATACCCAGGCGGCAGAAAAAAGTAGCCACCGACCTACAATTATTCTTAAACTTCCGTATTTGGTGGAGAAAAAGCGAACAAAAGTATGCTTGCTTGCTATCTTGTACTCTGTAGCGAACTGGGATCGCTCGCCATCTAGGTCAAAATGGAGGAAGATTTTATGATAACATATCCCCATATTCGGGGACAAGGGGCGAAACGACCTCTCGATCTACTTACTGCAGCCCAGGAAGAAAAACGCCGTCGAGGCGTACTCTGTTGCTCCGATCTCCCCTACGCCTAGGACGTTCAAGACATTTGAATTCTAGCGCAATAGCCTTAGCTAGACTCCTGCTTCCAGTGTTGATTTGAATTTATTAGTTGAAGGAGTGAGAATATGCCTAATGGAATAATCAATCCTGGGGTTCCTTTTGTCTCACCATTAGCTTCATTGGGATCATTTTCTAGGTATAGGAAGTAGAGAGGTTGCTAGTGGGTTTTTCTACTTCCAGTCCTTGAGTTCTTTATTTGGAAGTAGTGAATGTGGTAAGAGGTGTATAACAATTACCCTTTCCTTTAGTCATGAAATGGCTATTTCCCCTACCTTCTGTCTAGGGGCAGGATTTCATTCCCTTAGTGCTTTTTGTCCTCCTAAGGGTGAAAGCGAGATTAAGGCCTCATTTGTTTTTTTTTACTATTAAGACGTCTGAATCTGAATACACATCTGAATATCAAGATGTATATTAAGATTAAGACATCTAAATCTGAATACACATCTGAATATTAAGATGTGTATCAAGATCTGAATACTAAATGAATAAGACTATTTGTTTTTAGTATCTTAATATATCAAGTTTATCTTTATTTGAAAATTAATAACATAAAATTCAAATGAAATACCAATTAATCTAAATATTCCATCAATAAAATATGCTAGAAGTTTTTTAATATATAATAGTTGCCGGTGGTGATGGCTAACAATGATGCTTGTGAATGCCGACTAGAGGCGGTTGTTGGTGGTAAGTTTTGGTTGATGGTGGTGGTTTAGGGTAGTAGCTAGTGGTGATTAGTGTCACACCTCTTTTTTGCTCACGCAACCCTATTACGCGATTGAGTTAGAAGAGTTTTTCAATTGAAGTGACGTTTTGAAAAGGGATTATTTATTATTTAGAGTCGCCACTTGAAATTAAGTTTTAGTGTTCCAAGTCACCTTTTATTGAATCCCTTATCAAAAGGAAGATTTGACTCCTAATTTATGGTCTACAAAAACAGAAGACTGAGTAAGGAATTTTGTTGACCGAGGGGAAAGTGTAAGGCATCTCTCGAGTCCCGTGGTTCTAGCACGGTCGCTTTATTGACTAATGTAAGGCTTAAGTCAATTTTTAGCTATTCTTGTATTTTATTGATTATGACTTATTTATTACCGCTTAATTAATTATTATGCGAAATGCACACAAGGTACTTCCTTGAAATTAAATGTTAAATCGAGGTACAGAATGTACACATGGTTGTAACATAATTATTTTAAATCTAAAGGCGTCGAGAAGCGGAATGCCCACATGATTATTATTTAAGCATATCAATCCAAGGTTCGAGTATGAACACATGGGCTAATATTTGAAGTACATCAAAAAAAATTTCTAGTGTTTTGGAGTATTTTAATTATTTTCAGATTCGAGACATTTATGACACCATTTCTTAACTTTAAATTGGGATGCATCAACCAATCCAACTCGTTAAGCTATTTCAAATAAAAAACAAAATTCATCTAAAATTTATTTTAAGTTATTAGGAACTCATGTAAAGTACTAGAATAATTTTTTAGACATGGAGGACGTTAAACTTTCAGAAAAGAAAAAAAATTCCTATCTACTTCTAGTCACATATGCCAATACCTTAAGTCAACTTATTTGCTTAAATATCAAATATAATTAACAATCTTAACTATCTTTTATTTTTCGTTTATTCAATACTTAAAGACTGATATTCACACTTTGAGTTCAAATTCATAGACATGATCTATTGATATATAAAAGAAAAATAGTCTTCCTACACAAACCAAGCTTTATGCTAAACTAGTTCTCAGGCTCAAAGATGAATAACAAGAAGGCGTGTTGTATTATATCAAAAGACAATCACTTAAATGCACATTCAATATTAATTATGATAAAATAAATAGAGATCCCAACAATCATTTATAATCTAAAAAATTTCTAAAGACGACAAGGACGTCAAACTATTTTCATCAGAAAACTCAACCTCTTTTAGTGGCTCTACTTTTAAATCTGTTCTCATACTAAACAATGTTAAGAACGCAGAAACCAAACATGACTAAAACTTCTCAAATTCTTATACTATAAATATGATTCAAAAGTTATCAGCAAATATATCTAATCATGTATGAGCCAAATATTAAAGAGACGGAAATGAACCTTTTTGTGAAGATTTCAACAAAATCACAGCTACAATCTACTGATTTCCAAAGCTAAAACATGCTAACTTTTCTCGAATCACAAACTCGGAACCGCGAATGAAATCTCGAACTCTGACTTCTCACTAATTAAACTTAACTAAACAGTTTTCCAAATGAATATTTACTCTAAAAGAACAATATTCTTTCTTCCTAATTGCTGATTTTTTTCATAATCAGATTTTTTCTCACTCCCTCTTTCTTTCTCTCTCTCTTACTCAATTCATTCTCTCTTTTTTCTTCTGTTGCCTTTTGTTTTCAAAAAAATCGGCAGATGTTTTTTGCTCAAAAATCTCGTTCTTCTTTCTAGTTTTCCTTTTCATAAAAACTTACCCCTTTTTCTCCCTTTTTGAAGTGGAGAATTCTAAAATATATAGATGTATGGGCGAGGGAAGTTTATGTGTTGGTGTGTGTTGATGAAAAAGAAGAGTGGGGGAAGTGAGAAGTGAGAAGTGAGGGTGAGAAACGTGAGAGTTGGCGGGGAGTTTTAGGCTAAAAAAAATGGGATTATGGGATTAGGATTATTAGCAAAAAAAAAAAAAAAACTTTTAAGATAACAATATAAATTTGGGATTTTTTCTTTCCTATACCATATAGGAAACCTTATTACTAAATATGTTCATTATTTTTTAATTACCCGCACTGTTAATACTATTTTTACAAATTAAATACAAATCGTCAATTAGCATATTTAATGGCAACAATTTGCCCCTTTTCTGGGGCGAAACGTGATATTGTCGACATTAATTTTCAAAATCGTAACGGAAGGCAAATCTTAATCAGCAAAAATTACTCTGAAAACTACAATTCAAAAATTCAAATAGAACAAAAGTGATCGATCAGCATCAACTATACAAACTACATCTTTCACAGACTGAATTCAAATTGTAGAATTCAAACATTCATACGAAATTGATCATCAATTTCCAGAAATTATATTTCGACAAATATGTATTCGTTGTTCTCAAAACATTTCGAACATAAATCTGTTGTACTTCTTTTCTTCAGGCCAGCATGGCCAAAATACCAATAATGCTGCAATTGAATGGGACTTGGGATCACTATGGAAGGTTTAGAGATTTTGAAGTTGACGGAATTGTCGTAGATGATAATGCAAACTACAGTTTACTGATTTCTGCGATTGCAGAACAACTGTCGATTGATACTTCAGATAAAATTGTTGAAATCAAATACCTAGTGAATGGCAATTGCCCTCCGATGGAGATAAGGAATGACATGGGTGTTCATGTGTATATGGAGACCAAAAGGGAGCATAGAAGCTTAGGTTCATATCTGTTATGTATTAGTGTACGTGATTTCAATATGGAATTGGCTATCACCATGGATAACACCAGTACAAGTTTGATTTTAAAACTGTCTATATATAATGTTTTAATGCATTTTCTACAATTCAACTACATATGACTACAATTAAACTACAAACCTGGGTTTTCATAATTATCGTTAAACTCATTACAATTGTATGACAAAATAAACTAGAACCTATGCTATCAAATATTTATGTGTCATAAACTACAATGACGTATAAACTACAATCTGTGAATGAAGTCATTATTATGTATTGATGTATAAAATACAAAGATTCTACAAATTTATAAAAACACTGATTGTCGTTATGTTGGTGCAGGTTCCTCTGGATCACTAAAATTACTTGAAATGCCATCCTCTCCAGCTATTGAGGATTATCAAAGTGAAATAATAACAGAAAGTACGCAAAGTATTATTGAAGAAGGACAAGTGTATCAGGACAAACAAACTGTAGCTGCTACAATGAAGAACTTTGCTGTGATGCACAAGTTCCAATTTAGAGTTAAAAGATCTAGTCATAGAAGGTATGTAGATATTTGTGGATAAAAGATAATTAAAAGCAGTGATTCACTCATGGAATGTGTTATTTTGACATTGTGGTAAAATTGTAGTTAATTGTAGTTTAAGCTCATGTTATATTAAAAATATTGTATTTTTTGTAGTTACTGGCTCGTATGCGTTGGTGAAAACTGTAAATGACATTTTAAGGCAACGTCAATTAATGATTCAGCAATGTTCAAAGTCAGGAGTTTCAATAGACAACACACATGCTCCTTGATGGACGAAACTTTCATACAGCGCAGACGAACTGCAACTATAGTTGGCAGCATGGTCATTCAAAATATTGTGATCCTAAGACGGTTTACACACCGAAGGATATACAAACGAACATGTTATCCGAACACGGATTGAACCTAAGCTACATGCAGGTATGGAGAGCAAAGGAAAAGACTTTACAATTTTTGAGAGGGAATCCGGCTGACTCTTACATCAAATTACCAAAATACTTTTACATCCTAGGGGAGACTTATCCTGGTTCAGTCGTTAAGTTGAAAAAGACAGCAGATGAGTGCTTTTTATACTGCTTTGTTGCTCTTTGTACGTCAATTAGTGGTTGGCAACATTGTAAGCCGGTAGTAGTAGTTGATGGCACATTCTTAAAGACAACTTACAAGGGGATTATGCTGACAACAAGCACAATGGATGTAGCAGGTAATAAGTAGTTATTTTGTATGCAGTCCCAATAAAATGTAGTTAAGATGTAGTTAGTATTATAAATATAGATAAGTTGTCTATATTATGTAGATATAATGTAGTTGTAATGTAGTTATGTTATTATATATATAATTAAGTCTGTCAGCTGATATTTTATGATTTGAAATTGTAGGTACAATATTGCCCTTGGCATATGGTGTGGTTGATTCTGAAAACGACGCGTCTTGGAAGTGGTTTTTCGAGCAATTCAAGCAGGCATATGGTGAACGACTTTCAATGTGTGTTGTTTCGGATAGGAATGAGAGTATATTGAAGGAAACATCAATTGTCTATCCGGGAATGCTACATTACTCTTGCATGTGGCATATTTGGACAAATATAAGATCAAAGTTCAAGAAGGTCATCTACAATTACATGAATTGTACTTTGCTACAGCACGTTCATACACACTGGATGAATTTAATGAAAGGATGTCGAAGATTGAAGAGGTAGACCCGCTTGTGAAAACTTACCTATATGAAATTGGCTACCACAGATGGTCAAGAGTACATGCAACAGTGAATAGAACTTGGACAATGACATCAAATATAGCGGAGTCATTGAACGCTGTAACAAAGGATGCGAGAGAGCTGCCGATATTTGACCTTTTGGAGTATATGCGGACACTGCTAGAACGTTGGACCAACGAGAAGTTATTGAAGGCGAAGGGTACTTTCACGTTCCTTGGGTCCAAATTTCACAAAGAATTGGAGATCAACAGAACATTATCTCAAAAGCTCAGGGTAATATCTGTTTATTTGCTGCAGAAAATATATTTTCACTTAATATGCTATGTGTCCAGATTGTAGTTAAATGGTAGGCAAAATGTAGTTATTTGCAGTGTTTAACTGATTTGTATGAATTTTTGAATGTGATATGTAGAAGAGTTGTTGTTAATTTATTTGTATTGTTGAGATAATATTTTTTCTGTTTGTTGTGCAATTGTAGGTGAGAGCTTCAACCGATCATCTTCATACGGTGTTAGATGGTGTGAAGCGGTACATTGTGTGTCTAGAAAGCAAGAAATGTAGTTGTGGGCAATTCCAACTTGAGGAACTTCCATGCGCGCATGCTTTAGCAGCATTAAGGCACAGGAATGAAACATATGAAAACTATTGCTCTCCATATTACACAAAGGAGAGCCTTCTGCGTACGTATGAAATACCAGTTAATCCTCTTCCTGATGAAAGCAAATGGAATGTGCCACAACATATTTTGGATGAAGTAGTAAACCAACCGACGGGAGAAAAAAGGCAGCCTGGGAGACCTCAAAAGGAAAGATATAAAACATATGATGAAATAAAGTCGAAGAAGTACAAGGTGTCATGTGGAAATTGTGGAGGTGAGGGGCATAACAAAAGGTCTTGCAAGAATGCGCCGAAAAAGAAATGAATAACTTGTAGTTAGAATAGTTAGTAGAAACAACTACTATTGTGTAGTTACATAACAGATTTTTCCGTGTAAATGATTAAGTTTTTAATGATCATTATGCAGTATTTTTCAACTTGTTTGCGTCTGTTTAATTCGCTTCTATGTATGGAGTAATACGCCTAAATTTTTCTTTGGTCGTGATTAATTAAATTTGTATATTTATTATGTACACTACAAACTGATATTAGTTAAACAAATATAAAAGGAAGTGTTGCAAGACTGTAGGCAAAATGTATGAAAAATTGCAGGTAAATTATTAGTCTTTGTTTAGTAAGGATTGTTTTCAATTGTAGTTAAATTGTAGTTAAACTGTATTTAAATTGAAGGATTATTAATAGTTTGTATTTCATTTGCACATAAAATGTTGATAATATATTTCTATGGTTGGAGTGTTTAAATCATTTGGAAGTTGTGGAGTTAAACGTCAACTAAGAATTACATACAAATATGTAGTTACTGTGTAGAAACATTTGTAGATAAATTGTAGTCAATATTGGAATAATTAATGATAACATGAATAAGCAACAAAGGCATGAACAACCACTTTATATTAAACTAAACAACTGATAATAAAAAGTAAACTAACATGAAAGTTAGTCTGCTGCCATAAAAAACATAAGAAAATTTGTTCATAAGGTAATCTAATATACTGCAACTACAAACTATCATCCACTACGACCCTATTTCTTCTTCCTCTGAACTCTAGTCTTCTCATTCAAAGCAGGAGCACCCTTCCTCCTCTCCAGCCTGCCTGTAACCTCACTTTCGCTTATAGAACCATCTTCTTGCTTCTTTGTAGTATAGTCCCATAAAAGAGCTCCATATCGTCTACGGTGCTGGTCTATGTCCAAAAGGTCTTCTGAAGGGATTGACAAATCTCCAAGGCTGACATACTCCGCAAAGGCAGCCACAAAAACACTACAATCCCTGCATAAGACAATAAAATTTAATAATTAAAAAATCCAAAATAAAAAATATAGTTAAACTTTTGTAATTGAGAATATGTTTTTTACAGTGATCCGTCCTTTTGCTATGGAATGTCGGTAACCAGCCACTGTATATCGAGGGGGTCGGTAACTGGCTTCTCAATGTATGCCTTTGTGGTCTTGAAGTCAATATCTTTACGTTTACCGTAGAAACCAGTGCAAGACAAATACAAAGGGATAATGATTGAAAACTTTTCAACACATGATTCAACAACTTGATGATGGTGTGATGATACCATGAAATCAGACACGTAAAGTTGCCTGTCCGCAATGTCGAACACGAGCAACAACCAATGAAACTTCTCTACAATGTTCAAGGGCATGATGACGTAGTCAACTTCATCCCAGGCAACATTAGCAAGGAGTCTATATCCAAGAATATACTGTGCTATGTCATCATGGGGTTTAACAACTGAATACTTTTCCTCAGGCGGAGAATTAATGAACTTGTCATATATTTGTTCCATCTTTGTCAAGAACAAACAATCAGTTGTTGTAAACCTTTTGTTACTTTTGTTGGGGCCATATTTGCCTCTTTTCCGTAAGTAATACATAATTACATCAATGTGCTGCAAATTGAACAAAATGAAAAATTACTACATAATAACTACAATTGTAAACAATGTAACTACAATTTCACTATGAAATAAGAATTCAAGTTAAAGTAAAATACTGCAAGACTTGAAATAGAACTACATTGTAACTGCAATTGAACTACAAAAAACCTAATGGTGTACTACAACAAAAACAGTTGAGTAAGTATCTATTGAAAATTAAATCAGTAATATTTACCGAGTTGTTGGGACTTTTCCTGGGTGGGCAAGAGAATAAAACCATTCCTTCTTTTCCACCGTTTCAACCTCAAGTTCAAATCCAGGCATTATCAGATTATCCTTTGTGGAAAAGGGAGCCTTCCTCCTATAACAACAAATAAATATACAATCAATTATAAAAAATAAAAATAAATAACTACATACAAATACTTTATATTGATGAAATGAATGTGTCAAACGTAACTATACATACCTCTTAGACACCTTGTCTGTAGTGTGGTATAACCACTTGTTGAACTTCTCTAACAATTCAGGATCAACATCTTCCCCTATAAGAGTGGTTAAGGGATGCTTGAGATAGAAAAATTTGGGTCCCATAGACGTGCTGCCCCCAGAACTATAAAGAGGTATGAATGGTGATCGTGCCTGTTTCCCAGGCTGCCTGGTTCTTCCCGGATGAATAGGGGTTGTGTCATCTGGTATTTGATTTCCATACATAACCAATTGTGTTAGGTTTTCCGGCAAATCAAAGTCGTCCAATGTGACGCCCTTTTTTTCAGTTCCTGATGCTTCAGAAACTTCATCAAATTTGTGTGCACTTTCACCTTCATCCCTTCTTTTGTCGCTGACTTGTTCTGTGGGAGCTTCAACGGTCAATCCGTGGATAGGGGATTGTGCTTTAATGTCCTCCGCTGCTTCTTGAAAATCTGTGTATAAGTCAACATGCGTCGGAACATTTTATGCACAAATTGCAGCTTCATTATGTAATTAAATAGGTGCAAAACACAGTATAATGCTGCGTAGAATAACTGAATAATAAAAATTGATATGTTATTTAAAATGTAGTTATATGTATCCATTTATAGTTAAAAATGAATAATAGCAATATGTAGAATGTGTTTCCAGATTGTAGTCATAATGTAGTTATATCGTGGTTAATTGTAGTTATTAGCTGATTTGTAACCAAATGGTGCTTTAAAAAAAGGTTTTGTACTATATGTATATATTATTAAATAAATGTAACTAAATTCAAAGAAGTACATACTTGTTGCACTTGTGCTTCCATGCACCTGATCACCAAGTTCAAACTGAAAATGCTGGTTGTTCGTTCCTTGTTGTTGGGCATTGATTTTTGTAGAACTACCAGCAAACTGAAAATTTATTGTTTGCTACAGTTTATTATTTCAAAAAATTCATAAATTTGTAGTGTTATAGAAATATATGTCAACACTTACCTTTGCCTCATCCTCGGCGTATCTCCTGTTAATCAACTCCAAAACTGTTTTCAACGAATCGTCTATGAAAACACGAAGGTCACGAAGTTCCACAAATACAGTGCTCCTGAAATCTTCTAACTTTGAATCAACCTAAAAGTTAACAAATAAAGTTAGTTGGTGAATGTATTCAAATATATAAAAAAATAATATCAATTATGTATGAGTAGTTTGTGGTATAATGATTAACTATAAAATTCTACATATATACTTCAATTTAGGCACCATTTTGAAATGCTAAATAAAACAGTCTACATAATCATATTACAAAGTAAATACATAATATTTAGTGTATAGAATGTTATTAAATGTAGTTAATTGTAGTTATAATGTAGTCAAATTATAGATATTAATAATACCTGCGCAATTCCCTTTTCTAGATTATGCAACTTCTTATGCACAAATTCTTTCTCTTGTCCTACATCAGAATGTTTGCTTTCAAAGGATGGAGAATAATCGTTAGGAACTTATGCACCTTGTTCATCTTGGAACTCAATCTTGTGAGGCAGCCTAAGCACCGCAAGCTCCTATCCAAGCTCCGCCATGTTTGTGAACTGAATGAATAAAAAAACAGATATTTTCAGCAAGGCATAAATTGTAGAATAATTGTAGATATAATGAAGTCAATTGTAGAAACATGCATAACTAAAAGAATATACCTTTACCCAATCAGGTTTTATCATCCTCTCTTCGAAGGCAGTTAACCAAATCCGCCCCTTGCTAGCGGACCATCTCAAATTCGAGGTATGGATTCAGAACACCTTGTAGCTATCTCGAGGTTGACATTCGAGCAACACTTATAAAGCCACACTTGCAGTGCTAATGAGCATCCCCGAATCAGATAAGAATGAACACCGGTGGTTAGACGATGTCTAACTGAATCCATAACCTGATTGAATGACGTAATACCCCAAGGGTATGATTCAAAATGACCTGTCTCTATCAAATAAAACCTAAATGGATCTATCAAAGACACATTTATCTTTATCAGACGGGAAAATAAAAAATTCCAACAGATATAGGATGCACAACTTCACTGCATCCTCGTCGTTTACCCAAGATTTGCTCGTTACAATATTTTTTAAGTACCATTTTTCAACTCTTTTTTTATTGGGGAAATAACTGTTCATTAAAGGGCTAACATATGTAGATGTATGTCACGACCCGGAAATCCCACCTTCCAGACCGTGAATGCGTCTAACGTTGAACCCGCTAGACAAGCCAACATATACAACATTATTACCCTGATAACACAACGTAACCGTATTTAAAACTATTAACCTTCAACCATTTGCTGAAATAACTCAAATTCATTAACGTTCAATCTTTACCGAAAACATCCCACACTATTAACTTTCAAATCTTTGATGAACATCACGAATCACTTCAAAAGTTCTCACGGCAGAAAAGTAATAATATTTCAAAAACGCATAACGAAATGTAAAAAGGTATAACATCGAAAAATCCCAAAAACCGGGGTGTCACAACCTCACGAACTAACTAACTGAGTGTTAAATACAAGTCTGAAAGAAATATATAATTGTCTTGGAGCTAGAAGAAAAAGGCAAGACAATGAGGAAATCCAAATGNCTCAGAACGCTCCACGGGGTCCAGATGCGGGATCTGCACAACATTAAGAAGTGCAGTGTAGTATCAGTACAACCGACCCCATGAACAGAGTAAGTACCGAGCCTAACCTCGGCCGAAATAGTGACGAGGCTAGATTTGACATTAACGATAACCTGTCCTATTCTACAACAGGTAACAGGAAATAACACAAGGCAGGAGATAAACATGCAAGTAAGGGATACGGGAGCAGTAAACGGGGGAACAAGTGAGATAAAGCAGTCACATCGACATATAGAAGTGATCCAGAGAAACAATCCGACATAATCGACAACGAAACAAGTATAACTGTCAGAAAGGTAAACAATGGCACGACATCATCCTTCGTGCTTTTACTCTCTTCCTCATAATGCAATGTACAACGAATCATGGCACGGTATTTACCTTCGTTCTTATAATCAATAAAATCATGGCACGACATTTACCTTCGTGTTTATAATCAATAAAATCATGGCACGGCATCACCCTTCGTGCTTTACACTCTTCCTCACTATGAAATGAAATCAAGTATTATGACACGGCATCACCCTTCGTGCTTTACACTCTTCCTCACCAAACAATAACAGATAAATGGCAAGGAGTACAACATAGTGGAAATAAGCAATTCAGAGCACCCGACAAGGGGGAAACATCAAGTAGTAACTCAAGAAATGCCCGGCAAGGGTCTCAGCTATAACCAATTACCTCAATCACGTACTCTACACTTGTATTACCATTCGTATCAACACTTCTCAAACTCAATAGCCAATACTTTCAATCAAGAATAAATTACCAAGTAAAGACAATCTCATAATATACTAAACATGGAAGAAATACTGCAATTTCTATCAAAATAGACTCACGGGCATGCTTGACACACATTGCATAGGTACTCGTCACCTCACCTATGCAATGAACATGATATTCACTTAGCACATAGCAAATAATACCTATTCTCTCACCAAAGTTAGGCAAGACACTTACCTCGGGTCCAAAATATAGCAATCGACCCTCTAAGACCGCTTTTCCTTTTGAATTC